>JAPSES010000019.1:10134115-10157733 GCA_029822895.1 Maxillicosta whitleyi | reverse complement strand
GCTCTGAGACAAGGAACAGATGATTAAATTTTGGAGGTGATCCGGATCACTGTCTGGATCCAGGAATTTTTTTAATGTATTCTGGCTTTGCTGTGGTAATAATATTACATACTGATATTTATGGTGGTGGTGGGGGATGTTGCACTTGGCGGAGGTCTGCGCTCTACTGAGTGCCATTCTAGTTTCTAATAGATTTTTTTCCTCACATTTCTCAGGTGTTTTACAGTGCAATTATCCGCATTTTATGAGTTTCAAAGACTTTTAGCGGCAAAGCAATCACATTTATACAAAAACTCGATTTGCATCACTGCTCCGAAAGTAAACAACAATTGATCGTTCTTGGTAAAAATAACACTGTACCAGACAAAAGTCCTGGTACCAGTACTTGTACCTGTCTTTTGGTGATACCATCCTCACCTTGCCGTTTGATGCCTCTTCAAAAACTACAGCTAAACCCGGCAAGGACCAACACAGAATGTTGCTTTTCGATTGCTACATCTGCGTCTTAACCAAACTAAGAAGTGATCAAATCTTTCTTAAAGTGAGGACGAAGAAGGGTGTAGCAGGGTGACAGCTCGTATGAGGAGGCCTTGTAGAAATCTCTCTGTGAGGAGAGATAAAAGGAGAAAGAAAATGTTGGATGCTCTTTGGGTTAATTGCATTTGACATCCATCCTTGCCTTGTGTATTTCTCCTCTAAGGTTGCACTCTGTAAGACAGGACAAAGTATGGGATTGGGTGCTGATGAACAGAAGGAGTTGTGAAGCGGTGTGTTGAAGAGAGAGGGTATTGTAAGGATACATAGGTTTCACTTTGATCATGATGAATGTTCAGCTGATGCTGCCTTCCTTTTAGTCTCCAAGGAGACTGTGGAGGAGGCGGGTTTAACATTTGAAGTCTCATAATAGATCTGGGTGGGAGAAAGTTGAGCTAGTCACAACAGGGGTTTTTAAAATGTGTAAGCTTGATTATGTCGCTGTGGATGTGAAGGTTGACTGTCATGTTACACAGTAGAATACTTGTAATTATTGAATTTCAGTCTTTTTAGTGTCCCCCTGAGTCACTATGTATAAAGATGGGACCTAAGATCAAGACATATCACTGCTTCTAAAAACACACAAGTCGTTTCATTCAACTACTCTTAACCCATAAAGATCCAGCGCTACTTTTGTGGCAGTTCCCAAATCAGATTTTCTCTATATTTAACCTTTTTAAAGTGACTTGTCACCACTTATTATACTATAGTTTTCTGTATTTTGTACTTTTTCAGTGGAAAAACATGTACTTTCCTACTGATCAATGTAGATGTTGATAAAATCTCAGATTAAAGTTGAGAGTTACTACCTCAAAACAGAGAAAACTGAAGAAAAAGTGACATACCATGAACTCAACACAAACCAAATGTGTCATTCCACTGTCATTGATCCAACTCCTGAGGCGCTGCTAGTGACAGTGGGCCCATGAAAGCTAAATGATGTGGGCCTTTTATAAAATTCAGTATCGCACTGCTGTGTCAGAGCAAGGGGGAGGGAGGAGGTATGTGCGTGGAGTAGGGGCAGCAGTTCTATACATGGGGGGCAGTCCATAACTAATGTAACGCTGGTGTGAAGTGAAAGTGAAACTTAACATGCTGTCAACGCCTGACTCCTGGCTTCGATCTGACATGAAATTTTCACAACTTCTGACCCGTATCCACTGGGCCCCCTCTACTGCTCTATGGGCCCCCCAGAAATGGACCCCAATTTGTCATGTTTAACCCCACAGACACACACACACACAATACGGAGCCTCTGAACAACCAAATGACAACAAACTGTATTTTACCGTTTACATGTACAATGAGATGGTAAAATTAGTGGATTAACAGTTAAACAATTTGCATCAATATACGAATATGGCCGTTTGGGTCTTTAATGGTTAATGTGATGTGATGCAATTTTTATGAAGTCATCGTGCTACTTGCTATATCAAGCTATTGTTTAAAAAAAAAAAAAGATGAGGCAATCATTTGTACATATAATTCATTTTGACATTAAATATTTTCCATGCTATAGACTGAGGCCCTATGTTTGCATAAACCTCAGCTGAATGGATTCAAACTCAGTTTTTGACAATCCAGAGTATTGCATGTCTTACATGTCACTCTACATTTGCAACTTGGTTTTATTTTTTAATGAACAAATATTACAAATATGGTCAAGTGGAGGATTTCACATCTCACAGTTGTCTTTTGATCCTGACAGGTTTACTGTAACATGAGTTAAGGGCATCCTTTCCTTGTTTTGGATGTATGACATGCTTTAAGTTATGACTGTCAAAATTAACGTTTTAATGTGGATTAATCCATCATGATTAATCTGATTAAAAACTTTAATGCAGTTTAACCCATCTGCAGCACAGACTGACTCTGAACATCTCTCGCAATACATTTCAGGCAGTTTGTTCGAGTAGAGTTACCTTCACGCATGAACAAATGAGCAGTTGAGCTAGTAGTGACAGGCAGCAGAACCAACCGATAAAGATGGAAGACACTAAACAGCAAATTGGCCTATGGATGGAAATATGACAACAACAAAAAAAAAAAAAAACCAAGACATCACAACGAAACTTCCGTCTTAAAATACCACATGCTAGCACTTTAGCTACCGCCCCACCCAGATTGTGATAAACACTTCAAGTGCATCTATATGCCCTTCATTCTTGAGTCTGTTTGTTCATGCAAAATGAACAAAAATGAAACACAATTAATTTAGATTAAAAGTTAATTAGATTTAATCTAGATCAATCAAAATGAATCCACAGCAATCCTGTGATTAATTGGATTAAAAATGTTTTGTCTTTTGACATCACTAGTAAAGTTAACATGTTTCAGCCACTTTTCTGGTTTTCTTCTATTTGTATGTGTGAGAGATTATTATTATTGTTATTAATCAACTCTAAAATAGGAATTTTTTAATATACACAGAAGACAATGTGTTGTTGAAAGCACTTCCGTTCCATTTCAAGTCACCGACAGTTTTCTCATCTCACATTTCCCTTTATTGATCCATCTAGATCATTTAATCTGTGCATCACCAAAATAATCATCAATTAATTTCCATTTGCTAAAGTTTAAATAACATTTCTCAGCCGACAAGAGTCGTTCTAAAAAACTCATCCTCAGGTTTGCCCAGGAGAGGGAAAGCCTGAGCATTCATATAAAATTATTGACAAAAAAAACCCCCAAAAAACTTAAGAATGGACAATGAACACAATCGACGTCCGCAGTGAAGTGAGTAAAAGTCTAAAAGTCTGTGAGATCTGAGATGCAGGTCTGTTTAAGGACAAAACAAGTGAATGAGCAGCAGCTGGTTGTGAGTCCTGTTCTGCCAACTAACATGGTCAAACTGGCCCAAAGTCACCCCACAGCACTCAGACTGTCCAAGCAACATAACCCCCCCCCCCCAAAGCAGTGAGTTGGAACAACATCAGGTGGAGAGGCCCGCCACGAAGATGTGGCTCCACTTGGATGAGGATGTAGACAACATCCTGGAGGTGACATTGAAGGGCAGCGCTGTCCTGCGTGACTGGAGGAGAAACTGGATGTGGGCTGGTTTGGTCCAGAGGGGGTGGTGACCCTGAAAGACCCTTTACCCCAGAGTTATCCACTGAGGGTGTCATGTCTGTGTCTTTGAGTCTGTGTTGTGTTGAGTGTTTCCTGTTTTATTTTGTTAACTTCCCGTCTTGTGTGTTGTTGGCATCTTTACTTCCTGGTTCCCTTAACTCCCCTATGTGTCCTTACCTAACTCCTCCTTATGTGTACACCTGTCTCTCGTTATCCCTTGATTTCCTGTGTATATAAGTCCTGTCTTGTCACTTCCTCCTCACCAGTTCGTCCCAGATCTTCATCAACCAGATCTTACCAGCGTTGTCAATAACCTGTTCCCGTGTATGATCTTGTTTTGGACCTGGACCCCCAAGTTCTTTGCCTGCCCCAGTGTGTACCGTCTCCGTGAGAGTATGACCTACCTTCGTTGTTGGACTTCCCCTTCCTGTACCGTTGCTTCATGGACTGCCTTCCCAGAACCGACCCTTGGATCGGACCAACTACGCCGACTGGATCACCCCCCGCAGTTAGCTCGCTTCTTGATTATACTTGTCTTCATCCACTTATCTGGGTTGGGACCACAGGGGGCAGCAGCCTCGGCACAGCCCTCTCTGCAGCCACTTCCACCAGCTCTTCTGGGGGAATCCTGATGTGTTCCAAGCAAAGAGATATAATCCGACCAGCGAGTCCTGGGTCAGCCTGAGGTCTCCTCCCAGTTGAACAAGCCCAGAACACCTCCCCAGGGAAGTGTCCAGGAGGCATCCTCACTAGATGCCCAAACCACCTTGACTGGCTCCTCTGGACATGGAGGAGCAGTGGCTCTACTCCAAGGCCCTCCCAGATGTCCAAACTCCTCCCCCTATCTCTAAGGCTGAGCCCAGCCCCCCTGTGAAGGAAACTCATTTTGGCTGCTTGTACTCAGTACCTCAGTCAAATCAAATCAAAATGTATTTATATAGTGCTAAATCATAACAAAAGTTATCTTGTGACATTTTACATATAGAGCTGGTGGAAACCAGACTCTGAAGCCAATTTACAGAAAGCCAACAGAACCCTCCAGAAGCAAACACACGGTCATTACACCATCAACTTCCAATCTCTACAAATTTCCCTTAACCAAATACATATGTATGTGGATGAGAGGCAGAAATGTCGAGAAAAATAGATGTTTTGGAAAAATATCTGCACTCCTGTGCACGGGGTATAAATAAACAAGAGGAAAAACTACATTTGGAAGGACTTTTTGTAGCTCAGTTTTGAATGCATTAGTCCTGTGTACACGTAAACTTCTGACCCTGACTGCATGTTCCATCTGGAGACCCCTAAACAGCAGCAGCTAATGTACAATGAGAGTGTATTTAGTGCTGCAGAATTCAGCAGAGAGATGCTTTGTAGAGATAGAGTATATGACGGAAATAGAAATGCTCCTTAGTATTCTCTACCATTCTCTTGCTTTAAATCAATACAAAAACCTTGCTTTTTCTCTCCAACCTGAAAATATGATTTAATAGCACTGTATAAATTCACCCCTTAGCCAAGAATAGTAAAGGTCCTTCTCCCCTGGTGATGCTTCGCCATCCTTTTGTATTCAGTCATCTATATCCACATAAGCTTTTATTCTCCTGGCCATTTATGTGGATCCATTTGCATTAAAATGATACTGGCAGCCCTGCCTGGACAGCTGGACACTGCTGTCATACACAGATCCCTGCAACATTCTGTTTGGGAGCAATAATACTTTCAGTTTTCTCAGAATAATTTTCAGACAGAATTAGTCTGACTCCCTCAAGCTAGACACATGCCAGACTAGACTGTAAATGAGACTGGATAAATCTCAGTTCATCCTGGAGCCGAGCTACAAAAAAAGTGAATGCTTAATGTTGTTTTTAAAGAGCTGGGATATACACACAGTCTGAGTCATTCAGTAGTTAAAAGAATTCAGCTGATGACTCAATATTCCAAATATCACACATGCTTTTAACCCAGACTTCCCCTAATTCACTCCCTTGGTTGCTCAGTCTACCACTTTCATTTCACTTTATTTCAAGCTTCAGTAGTTTTCACCATCCCTGCACAAAAGTGTCATGTTCAACATACAACATGCTGAGGTCTCACAGGAAACAACACTTTTGGACCACCTCTTGGGTAGAAAATTAACCCAGTGGCTCAAGTCTTTGGCTGTTCATTTGTGTGTTCAGGCTGGTTAGATGACTGCAACACTAGTGTCATGGTTCTGAAGCTTATACTGGTTTCATACGTGATGTGAAGGTAAACATTTCCTCTAGCTGTTGATCAGTCCCTCCCATCATCTATGATGATGAGGATGAAGACCTGCCACCATGACTGATGGTAGAGGGCTGTCACGATGCAGATCAGGAACTGGTTTGAATCCATAAAGACCCAAACGTCCATTGGCGACCAACATCATTTACTAATATAGATGTGGTATTTGCTTTTTTAAATGGAATTATACACTTTAAAACACATACATGCATGCCAGAGCGCAAACCTCCACCAAGCAGCACAGTTCCCCCACATATTGACTGACACCCCGCAATATTACTACACATTTGTTTTTTTAATCTATTTTATTCTGTCAAATATATAAATTAATATTTTCAGGTCACACATTTAAAGCCACTATATGAGAAAACAGGAGTTCCACTGCCATCTTGTGGACATTTGTTTGTACTACAACAAACTAAATAATAATAATAATAATAAAGAATCGTTTTAAAAATTCCTGGATCCAGACTGTGATCCGGATCACCTCCAAAATGTAATCATGTGTTCCTTGTGTCAAAGCGAACATTTCCTGAAAAATTCATTAAAATCCATTCACAACTTTTTTAGTTATCTTGCTAAGTATCAAACTAACTAACAAACCCTGGCAAAAACATAACCTCCTCGGTGGAGGTAAGTATCAGAGGCTGCTTTAAAGTGTATAGCTGTTACAGTTTAAGGGCAGTACGGTGGTGCCCTGGTTAACACTGTCACCTTTACCCATTGGAAGCCTGGTTACCAATGACAGCTACCAATGGCCTTATCCCATGGGATAGACTCCAGCACCATAAATGTCACAATACATTAGATACTGCCTGATCCCCCTCCCCAATACATGGTGGTAGTGACAGAATAAGAACAGTTATCCAGGGTAATCAAACCCTGATGTGTGTAAACACAACCAGAGACGTTTTTAATTATGAATGTATTCTACTGTATCTACCCTTCAGATGGTATAGTTCTACTTCATGACTTGTCACAGAAATAAAAAGTGCTAAAGCAACACAGATTCAGATGAATGTTTCATATTAATATGAACATCACTGCAAACGTGTACAGCACTTTGAGCAACCTTGCAGTTATTTTAAAGTGCTTTACAAATAAACCTGGATTGGATAATAGCACGGGGAATGCGTATATGATTTTTATTTACTTTGGTTTGCATCGAATAGGTGAATATAATAGACTTTTTGAATTCATGCACTTAAGATCTTCTACAAAAGAAATCCTTGGTTCTGATCATCAAAAGTGTGCAAATAGTACACGTTGTATATAGACATCTTATATTTTCAGTAACGCAAATTGATTCTGAAGTCTGAAAATGTGGTGACATTTGAGAAGAGAAATAGAAAAAGGTGATGGGAGGTAGATTTAGCCATCTTTTTTCTAAACAACATTCAGGTCAGTTAAAGCAGCATGTGGCTTTCATCAGTAATTTTTCTTCAAGTTTGTAAAACCTGCGTAGTAGCCTATGTATCAACAATTCTATAGTCTTTCCATGCTTATGCACTCAAACCACTTCCCTCACAGTGAACAACTTAAACAACTTCCATCATTTCAAGTCAATTGTCATCTTATAACACATGGTATGTGATCATGAAAAACAATGCTTAGACATCAGTTTCATGTTATTTTCAGAATATAGTACTGTGTAGGGCAATCATAGACAAGTCGCACGCATAAAGAGTATGGCTGGGCCCTTAACGCTCACTCGCTCCTTACAGCACGCGTACAATAAGCCTGTGCCTCCCAAAAATATATGGGTGCTTTGATTAAACTGGTCTACAAACAGGACATGGGGGGCTTAAAATTTAAACAAGACGTAGACTAATGTTATGAAGCAAGTTCGGAAGCACTTTGGGTGTATTTTAGAAGAATATTTAGATAGATAGAAAAGTAATTTTACAGATAAAACAAATGTTTATATTTTTATACAAAAACCAGCATGTAACATGTCAAAAAAGACACAAAAATTATGTGCTACTTTTTTCTAATATCGTTTTATTCTCTTACATGTACATTTTGGGAATTGAAGTAAATATGCAAGGCAGAGTGTTTTACAAATATGACCTCTGTTGCAAAATCACTCGCAATTTATTTGCATTTGAATGGGTAGGTTTCTAATGTAACGCAAGTGGACACAATGGGTTACACACGAAACCTGGAATGAGACTGCTGATTCATGAAAAACCTACATGCGTGGATGACAAAAACCACTAGGATCCTCAAATTTGACACTGTCTGTATTTACTGCGGCCCCAATATTTCATTTTTAAAAATCATTCATTTTGGGATGGTTCAGAGCAAGAGTACATTTTGGCATTTATCTGAGGTCATTATTAGGTATATCCTGGGGGGAAACAAACGTTAGTACCAAAATGACCCTAGTTTCATAGACGCACCCATACTCTTTTGGATACATAAACTGATGTAATCTCAGCAGTTTCTGCACGACCACCCATTTGAAATCCATAGAACATCATGTGGTAGACACTGCCAAAGTGGATTTCAGTCTGCGTTCCAGTCATTGAGCCCTCTGCCCTGCACCTGAACCTTAGTCATGCCATCACAGGAATTTAAGCATCACATTTATTCCTTTTTCGTGTCTTAGACCAATCTTGATTCTCACTCATCCCTGCTTCAGCTCAGTCTCAGCTCATTTCAGCTCTGCTTCCTGTGAACTCCAGGACAGCAAGAACTCCTCCTGGGCCACCACTATCCTCTGTTTCTGGAAAGTTGTCAAAAAGGAGTTGGCTATCTGTGTGGAATTCCTGCTAGAGTCATTAAGTCGTTCCAGACTGGCTCTGGGCGGTCCTCGCTCCAGGAATCCTGTGAGATGGATGGCTCATCCTCTGCTGCCCACTGATTCAGTATCCTCCATTTTCACTGTGGTAAGTAATTTGCTTTTAGGATAAACATATTTGTTACACTGAAAATACATAATTAACACATTTAAGTCATTTATAAAATTACACTAGTCCTCTAAACCCTAAGCCTAAAATGGTACCCATTTGTTTTGACTATAAAAAGGTTAAAAAATATTCTGTGATGAGTCCGTTTGCCTGCCCTCCCCCCCCCTGCCCTAGATCAACTGTGTCTGTAAGTTATAATCAACATGTGGAAATTATAAACTGAAGCAGAATATTGTTAAAATTGCACTTATTTTTCAGTTTGCTCAAGTTATTTGCATTGTTTGAAAGGATAGTTTGCATAATGTAAACATTTTCACAGTTTAATTTTACTGTGTTTCATTGTTAAAACACAGAGGAACGTTTGGAGTTGACATTATTTATATATTATTATGTTATTATTTCACTAGTTTGGCCCAATTCAGATCAAATTTAGTTGAATGTGGCCCCTGAACTAAAATGAGTTTGACACCCGTTACAACCATCCAACCTGCATGTGCATCAGTGATGATGCATCAGGTTTTAAAGGGTTAAAACCAAATGTGCCATTTTCTCCTACACTAATTAAACCACCAACAGATGCATCGACATATCATACGTTCTATAATCTGAGTGGACGTCTGGAACACAGCAGTTTTTCTAACATCTAGCAGAAGTATCAACTACATTGATGACCTTAGAAATACATGAATCGTTTCAGACACTTAACTTTCAGAGTGGCTCCTAGTGATTAGTCTTTAGTTTTGTTTTCGCTTTTGCTGTATTAGTAGAAAATGAGCACTTATGATTAGAGTTGGGTCAATTTTCAGTTTTGTCAGTGCAGTCTGGAGGAGGAATTAAATCAGTTTTATTTATGCAAATCAGTTGAACCGAAATCTGTTGTTATGAAGTTATGTCAAATTAAAGTGTCCTACAATAGGAACCTGGACTGACAGCATTACAGCCCTAATTGTAACTTGTCTAACATTAGTAGGAAGTAATTTAACAATGTAATGAGCACACTATTATGAATATATAAATAAATATTAAATATAGACAGCAAGCCACTGATGTTTTACACGAATTGTGAGCGGACTGCCGAGCTGAGGCTGACACCATGAAAATACATTTTTTCCTATGGGAGGGGTTTAATGCAAACATGTTCATTTGTTCATGTGAAGACAAGAGGCGACATGGCAGACTAAAAGCTTTTTGACACTGAAATACATATCTGTGAATATCTTGGATCGGGGTGGGGAGGATTTGGAAGTGGGTAGTGTTAACGATGGAGGTGGCAGGAACGCAAGGGAGGGGACGAGCGGCAAAGCGATGGAAGGATGTGGTTGAGGATGATATGAGGGTTGGAGAAGAAGATGGCAGGCGACAGAGAAATGTGGAGGAGAGGAATCCATGGACTGGTCAACCCCTGCTAGCAGGGAAAATGGCCGGTATAGAAATGTTGTTTGTGTTTTGTGTAATATCTTAGATCGAAACTCTCAGCAGCTGCGAAGTGAGTTTGCAACAGTTGTGACAATAAAAGATGAATATATTCACACAAGCCCACATCACCTGGACCTTCACCTACAAGATGTTTGTCTCCATCTGACTGATGTTCTATTCCACTGAGTCTATGTTCAATGTCCAGGTAAAAAGACATTTGTGATGATGGTATTTGATGGTTGTATAACAGACACTCCACTCCTCCTTATCCCGATAATCTCGTTGTTTCTTCATGCTGCTCCACATGACGCCCGTCACTTCATTAACTTTATCATTTAAGTCTTTCTGATAAAGATAACTGTGTGTAGCAGGGAATCAACGCTTCTGGGTCCATCATTGTTATGTGATGTTCATTTCAGACACGATTAGTTGAAGCCTTTACTCGTATTGCAAAAGCTCTGAAAAATTGTCCTTGTTCCAAAAAAAATGTAAAGGTGTATTATTTAAATTACATGTGGAAATTATGACTCATGACATAAACATCATAAAAAACATAAAAATCTGTACCTCTATTGTACTCTTTGTACCACCCCACTGCCCATTGGCACCCCAGCCTTACGGGGTTTTGTTTGTTTGTTTTTTTGTTTTTCAGAATTCAGTAGCAGCGCCACTGCTACATGTATGGAGGAGAATGTATTGAATGTACTGCTTGCAGCCACCCTGCTCATACTGTGTGCATTCCACTTCAAGGTTCATGAGAAACGTATAACCTTCTTTACATTGGCTACATGTATTTGAAGAGCTCTTTTCCAAATCGCTATATATCCATTTTTTAAAATTAAGTATTTTTATTGTCTTTCTCTGTCAATATCACTGAAATCTGTTATAATGTTTAAAATTGTTATGGAAATAGCAGATGACATTAACGTAGTTCCAATTTTCCTGATGCCATCTCAAAATCAGATTGTAAAAAATAAAATAAATTGTAATTAAATAGCTTTTAGAAGCTTTTTGGAAAAGAGCTCTTCATTTGTTGTTCGGTACACCTCCGCAATGTATTCAAGGCCCCGAACTAAAATGCCTCGGTACAAACAGTTGCACTGTTACAACCCTAGTGCAGACACACAACTTTCACACCTAGGGGTGACTTACATTGACCAATTAACCTATTTAAGGGTATGTGTTTTGATGGTGGGGAGGAGTACCCAGAGAGAACCCATGCAAGGAGCAGAACCTTCCTACTGTGAGCTAACATTGCTAACCACTGCACAACCCCTGATGCACACATTACTCTGAAAAAAATAAATAAATAAATAAAAAATACACCGACATAACAACATGTTAGAACTGAAGATCATGAAAATGGTCTGAACAACACAAATGAGGCAACATGTGCACAGAAAGAGCGTCATAACAAAACAGATTATGTGCCAATGCAGGCGATCAGGATTCTTTTTAGTGCTCTGGTGTAGCTCCTCTTGTTATAATTTAGTTTTTTTGGCAGTTGTCAAACCAGCTTAGAAGTATTTCATTGCCACCAGGTGGACTGAAGCCAATTCCATCTCGATTATAGGCTCTGGCAGTCTCGCTATTTCAACTATGGAACGTCTATATAATGAAAAGAGTGGAATTCTGTATACAGGTGTGGCGGATGGCTTCAAGTCTAAACAGTTTTGAGATTTTAATACCCTCCCAGCACTTGTGGACATGGGGTCATTCTCATGGAGTATGATTCTATTCCTCATACAACAAACAGAGATTCACTAATATATTGGTCTCCTCACCTCAGATGACAGCACTGCAGTCACGTCCCTAATCCTTTTCTTTTCATTTCCAGACAACACTGATGCTCAATAGGATTCGAAGGCTATTGATTTGAAGACAATACCGTTGGTGTGAACACTGTGTGTGACTAACATGACTCATGAACTTCTATATTGATTTTTTATAACACTTAACACCTAGCATTGTCTGGGTGCGAATTGTGAAATAATTACCTTTAAGAATGTTAACCCATAAAGACCCACACCCAACAGCATCTACAGATCTTAAATGTTTAATACCTATGATCCTTTAATTCTATCAATAATTCTATCAATTCTATCAATAATTAGTGTAAAATACAGTTTGTCATCTTTTCATGGTCATCAGATGTGAAGCATTTGGACATTCAGAGGCTTCATAGTTACCAGGGATACACCGTCATCTTCTACAACATTGATTCCCCAATACAACCCATGGAGTTGGATCAATGACAGTGGATGGAGACACTGGGTTTATGTTCAGTTAATGATAGATTTGACTGAATAAAGTCACTTTTTCTACAGTTTTCTGTTTTTGATATAATTAACCTCAAGTTTAATCTGAACTTTTAATTTTAAAAAAATCAATATAATTGGTCAATTAAATAGTGGAAAACACCTGATTTTCACTGGCATGATTGCTTTCTAATAAATCTCTTAGGAAATGTTAAATTTAGAGAAAATCATCTGGGACCTGCCACAAAAGTAACACTGGGTCATTATGGGTTAAAATACACAATTGTTTAAACTAGTGTTTCCAAACCACTATGCCACGGATCATAAGTGTGCCGTAAGAAATCATCAGGTGTCCCGTGGAACGTTATCCAGTTTTACCTGAATGGTACTCTAAGTGAGCAATGTTATATGTACGACTGTAAACGCTAATGATCCAGTCAACAACAACAGTCTCCCTTTTTACCTCTGTAAAAGTGTAAAAGTGAAAGTGAACCAGCCCCGATGTGGTGATTCCTGTTGATAAAACCCCCTCCTTATTGATGTGCAGATCAGTGGGTTACCTACGTGATCCACGGATTGGGTTGGGATGATATGCCTCTATTGTACTAGAAAGCTCCTCAATCGGTAAGCTTGGGGGGGGGGTCTGTCCGAGGGGTCGCTGATGCGCCTCTCTCAGCCTTCCCCTTCCAAACACCACACGAAAATCTCACCCCCGATGTCCTCACGGCCCACCGGGAGAGTGTCCAGTGACTGTTGCCAAGGAGATCCCCACTCTGAATAATATATACCATGGCTCAAAAAGGTTTAGACACACTGAACAAAACAGTAAGGCATCTTTTTTGCATGTGTGGTTTACCCTCTTCAGTAGTTTTTCCCCATGTTTCAGTGCAAGTTCAAGGCTACATCAAGAGCGACTTCTGCTTGCAAAGCACGCACAGCTGAGTAAGATGTCTAGTAATACATTTTTTCTGATTGCTTAGGCAAGTAATCTTACAGTACTTAAAGACTTTCAGGAATACTAAAAATATGCCAAAGTATGTGACTGAAGATATTTTAAGACCGTATGACTGGCAGTGGTCAGAACTGTGCATAACTGAAACACTAATGCAACATGGTTTGGCCTTTGCAAATGGAGCAGACAAAATGTTGAGAAAGCCACGGCAGTGGGTGAACTTTTCATTCAGGCCCAGTGAGGTTTGAATCAATTGATTTTCTTAATGAGGGCAAGATTAATAAGCTCTCTCATTAGTGTCGCATTTACAACTTTTTGTTTCTGCTTGGTGGATCTGATTCAAATGCAAAATGTTAACAAGCATTTTTCGAGGCTCTAATGTATAGTTAATGCGCACTTAAAATGACAGTATGCACGTGAGTAGCTCTCCATGTTAAAATAATATCTCACAGAGCCCCCCAAAAACATCGTCAATTTGGGTGGGTATACAGTCCACTTAGTGAGTGTCATTAAGCTGACAATGATCAACGCCTTCATTAGCGGCGCTGAATGGCTTCCGTATCTGAGGAATTTTCAGAGCATGCAGGCTGTGCAGATCCATTCACTGAGCTGTCGATTAGAGATGTCAGGCCATAAAGCAAAGTAATTTCTCCCCAAACTCCCAACAGACACCCAAGACAAATCAAGAGCGTGTGCACTGTATCAGAATGTCTGATAGTGGAGTGGAGCATCTTCTGTCCCAGTGAAGGGGTTCCTGATCAGCTTGGCTAAAATTAAAGTCTTTATGTTCATGTTTTCAAATGGTTGAATTAAAATACTGAGCTGGAGGAAGTTATGAAGATCTGGAGAATGAGATGTCATCACTGGTGTGACAGCTTTTGTCTCTAGGCCAAAATCTGCCACATTTCTGCAAGTTGCATTCAGTATAGTTTGAACTTTTAATATTGGAGGCAGTGGCAGAGGTGGTGGTGGTGGTGGTGTGGAGGGGGGTTCTATGAAACTGGGTTAATTTTGGTACCTGCCAGGTTTTTTAGACCCAATAATAAAAGATAAATTTAGATACATCTCCTAATGATGACCTCAGATAAATGCAAAACAATAAATACAATAATACTCTTCCTCTGAGCCATCCCAAAATTAATTAATTTTTAATAAAATACTACGGCCAAAAATAGGACTAAAATTGAGACAGGAAAATCTACATAGGTATCAGTGCCTTTGATCTGGAACACAAAGCTATAAAGGTATGAATAAAGAATATACTTGTCGGTCCTAGTGTGTCTTCACAGTTACTGTTGAATCAATGTCGTAGAAGACGACGGTATTTACATGTTCACTACGGAGCCTCTAAACATCCACATGGGTCATTTCTGATGACCATGAAAACAAACTGCATTTTATAACAATTATTTACATGGATCGATACAATTAATGATTCAACAGGTATTAAACATTTTAGATCAGTAGATGGTTTTGGTCACCAGTGGACATTTACATATTAATGGGTTAAAATTGAACATGCACAACTTCCTTATGCACCTCTTACTTCTCCATCTGAATCAAAAGACTAAATATAACCACAGATGAACCTGCGGCTTCATACGATTATGACAAAGACTGATAATCAGCAATCAGTGCTTCCTGCTGTCAATTCCCCCCCTGGATTGAAATAATTCAACGTAAAGTTTTTTTAATCGAATGTATTGTTTTGATAAATTTACCTCAAAGCATGTTCCATTTGTGCTTCGGGATTAGACCATTATACCATTAGGTCTCTTCATGTTGCTATAGTGACAAATGCGGTTGCTCTATTCCTGCTTAAAGTGAAATTAGATTTCAGCAGGGTTATGAATCAAACAGACTTTGTCATACAGCTCTGACTAACAGTATTCATCAGGTGGGCTGTGTGCATTTCTAATCGGGTTATGTGTGACTGAAAGGAGAAAAAAAAAAAAAAAACTCCTGAAATTAGAACAAAGAAATTTGTATAAAAAAAGTCAGACCGTTTGGATATCAGACTCAAGATTTCTCATTCAGCTGATTTATAAATCGCAGCAAGAAAGACAGGAGCAGGAGAAGCACAAAAAGACAGAGCAAGAAGATCTACAACTCATCCAGGTTTTAAGAGTGATCATATTTTTCTTTAGTTTTACAGCGTTAAGAAATATTTTATAACACTATAGCTTTTTAGTGGTCTCCGAAGAACACCACCATATCTCACCTTCGAAATCTATGTTAACCGTGAGCAATGAACAAAGAACTGGGTTTTTCCAAAGCCAAAGACCTGCTTTCCTTCTGCAGGTTGTTGCAATGACTCATCTCTAATCTAAGAATTGAATTGAATTTTTTTAAGAGGTGCCCTGCCACACATATTTCATTACTTTTGTGGTAATTTTTGAAGTTCTACCACAGACTATGTAACTTTTTTTGGATTCACGGGTCGTTTTTGTAATCCCAAATTTATTCCGCTGTTGAGAGCTTGGAATATCAACATTACATAGAACCCCTTAACCCATAAAGACCCAAACATCCACTATTGAACAAAATCATATTAATCTAAAATGTTTAATACCTGTTGATCCACTAATGCCATCATGCATTTCAATAATTGTTATAAAATGCAGTTTGTCACCGTTTCCTGAGCATCAGATATGACCCATTTGGATGTTCAGAGGCACCATAGTTACCATGTAAACACCATCTTTTACAACACAGGTGTCAAACATGTGGCCTGGGGGCCAAATTCGGCCCGCCAAAGGGCTCGATCCGGCCATTGTAAAAATGTATTAACAATAATTTTAGTTCAGGTTCTACATTGACACCAATTCAGTGTCATAACAACCTATAAATAGTCACAAATCCAAATTTTTGTCTTAGTAAATATAAACATTTTCATGTATTTAGACTAAAACAAAGTATAATTTTGCATAAAATCTTAATTACCTGAAATGTCTTAAAAGAAGTATTAGGGTGTTGTCATGTCATTTTACAACTTTAAAGTTGACATTATCCGGTCATTATTTTACTGGTTTTTGGCCCTCTGCACATCAGATATATAGATATATATGTGGCCCCTAAACTAAAATGAGTTTGACACCCCTGTTTTATAACATTGATTCACAAGTAAAACCCATAGAGTTGAATGGAGACACTTTATGGTTTATGTTCAGTTCTTGATATATTTGACATACAAGTCAATTTTCTTCAGTTTTCTCCATTTTAATCAGAGCTTTAATGAACATCTACATGGCCAATAAATTAAACATAGGAAAATACCGGATTTACACTGAAAAACATGCAAAATACACAGAATAATATTATAATAAATGGTGATAAATAACTAAAAAAAAAAGTTAAGCAGAGAGAAAAAAATCATTTGGGAACTGCCATGAATACAGTACTGGGTTTTTATGTGTTAAATTGGTTTTGAACCGATACGTTTACAAAGTTCAACAGCTATTTCAGGTATTTGGTGCTATATACAATATATATATATATATATATATATATATATATATATATTACTTGCAGAACATATACCATACTTAGATCATGATCGGTGCTTCAAGATGAATTAACACGCACAGAAGGATTTGACTTTCCTCAATGAAAAATGTATTTGAAGTTCATATTAGCTGTAAAAGCCTGAAGAGTTATGGGCTTAGCTGTGGTTGAATCATTCCTGTATGAATAAGAGATCACCAGGTCAGCATGAGCCAAAATCTTCTCCAATTCAAATTGAACAAGGTCACAGTCTGGGTGAGCCGTAACCATTTCTTGGATTATGTTTCATTTATAACTTTATTCTGCGGCTATACAATGTCAACTTTATGAGTTAAGTATTTCTTTGAGGTTGCTTCAAGGGTTCCTTCCAATAATACGTATGATATGCAAAATAAGGTCAAAAATATAGGAAAACATAAAAAGATATCAAACTTTTTCATTTCACTGATGCATTGGCTGTCATCATATTTAATGTGTGTGCCGTCATGTCCAGGTGTTGTAAAGCTGTCCATTACTTCACCTGTATTCAGTGGTGGAATGTAACAAAGTATTTTTACTTTGTTACTGTGCTTAAGTTTTTTTGTTTGTTTTTTTGTTTTTGTACTTTACACAAGTAAAAATAATATTGCATACTTTTACTTCTGTACTTTCTATTCCTTACATTTAGGCATAAATAAGTATGTCTACATTCTTTATCATAATGATACAGTTCAGTACACAAAGTACATTTTAAAGTAAGTGCTGAGTAAGATTCTTGATGTAATACTTCTACTTTTTACTTGAGTAAATATTTTTCAGGGTATTGGTACTTTTACTTAAGTACTAAACTTCAGTACTTCCTCCACCCCTGCCTGTATTCAATATATTCATGTTGTACATAACGTTTATAAATCCTGTTTTCATTATTTGTCCAAGTGCACCTATTGCACCTCCCCTGTGGTTTTTACCCCCACCCCACTGTAAAGAGTTGCCTTTCAGACCGATGGTCTGCTGGAGGGTGCGTATGGTGTACACACAGCAACACTGGCCTAGATAAATAAATACAACTGCATTGTTTTCTGGTGCCTATATCCTCCTGAGACCTCCTGTTTTGTCCTCTATATATAAGGGACTAAAGTTGGAGTTTTACTTAAAAATTCTATCCTTTGCAAAGGACATTCCATTAAAAAATAAATGAATGAATAGAAATGTCCCCAGAGCAGTTTGGAAGCCCCTGTGAAGAAACTACTAGCAAGGACCATGACCATGGAGCCAGAACGCCCCCGGGAGGAGACCTGAGGGATGACCTAGGACATGGTGGAGTGACTATGTCTCTTGGCTGATCTGGGAATACTTTGTGGTCTCCCTGGAAGAGGTAGAAGAGGGGTGTGGGAAGAGGGAAGTCTGGGCATCCCTGCTTAGACTGTTGCCTCCACGTCCCAGCCCTGGACCAGTGGTAGAGGGAGGGAGGGACAAAACTTCTTTTAAAAATGTATCTGAAAAAAAATTGTATTATGCAGTTTCCAATCAAGACAATTGTTTCATGTAAAAAACCTAAAATTTTCATGTTCCTGGGTCTTGGGAGGATGTGTGTTTCCTCATTCATTCATTCAATCATTCATTATCTAAACCCACTTTCTCGTAACTAGGGTCACAGCGGTCGCTGGAGCCTATCCCAGCTACTTCTGGGCAAAGGCGGGGTGCACCCTGGACATGTCACCGGTTTATCACAGGGCTCACATTAACACGTAGGGACAATTTAGATTAAAGGTCTTTCCACTGCAGTTTTGCGTAATATACCAATTTTGCAAAGCACGGAAAACCACCTTCTGCCAGTGGATAAACTTTTAATCAAATAACCTGAACAAATATGAAATGTCTGAAGTGGAAGTTTACCAATATTCTGTCTATTATTACTTTTTTTGTATTTCTACAGCTCTGATTTGTAAGTTGTGGTTTACATGTGTACTGAGATGTGATGTACTGAGACATAATATTGTTAAAATTGCACTTAATTTTATTCAGAAATGTCAGTTTGTTCATGTTATTCACTCGATTTCGTAGATGTAAACACTTTCATCTCATAATTGTACCTTTTGCACTCTAAAATATAGAGGAATGTTTAGAGTTGACATTATTTCTATATTATTATTTTACTGGTCCAGCCCACTTCTGATCAAATTTGGCTGAATGTGTCCCCTCAACTAAAATGCACTAGTAGATTTCCTCCTCATTCTTTGGAAGTGTTATTTTCTACACTTGTAATTTGCCTTTACCCACATTATTTCATCATTTCTATGTTTATTACTCAGACATTTGAAGTCCATTCTATGGCTATAATTTATCTATGAAAAGTAATTCTGACAAATATCATAGAATAATGCAAACACACCCACAGATTACAGCGTAGCGCTTCATTAACCTGACAAACCAAAGTTGCAATGTTCAACTGGACAACTCCCAACTCCGCCTTCTCTTCTCTCCTGCACCACCTCTAAAAATATTTGTATATTTTCCAATAAATCACAAGGAAAAAAGTTCATCTCAGTTTAGACACACAAGGTCACACGGCAGGGGGAGGGTACAGAATTTTCCAGGATAATTCACTGTACTTTACGGACTATAAGACACTTTTTTCTCGGTTTGACTGGAGTATAGATTATTACAGGCTAACGGCCTCCAGGGGGCGCTCTAACAGGAAGTGCAAAAGCAAGACAGACAGGTGGAAGACGTGATGAAGAGGAAGACGCTAGTTTTAAGATGAACTCATTCACACACCCTCATGGAAAACACATGAACAAATGCATATGTATAAACACTGAAGAAGATGCGTTCAATGGTTTCAGTAGCAGGAGGAAGATGGAGATAGAGATCAATGACTTTTCTGTTTTTTAACCAGATGTTATACTGCCGTGTTACAGGCACTGTTTGGAAAAAAGCAGTGAAGGGATGTAAATAAATATGTAAATAATCTTTCTGTTTACCACCTTTCTATGTAAGTATCTCATGTCATAATGTGGACACCTGCGGCTTATAGTCAGATGAGACTAATATTCAGGTGCGTCTTAAAACCCGGAAAATACAGTAACCGTTTCCAGGACATTTGGTCTTTTTTCTCATTTTCATATGTCTTTCATGACTAAAAAATTGGTCGATCGTTTTCCAGGTCGTGGGAACCTTGACGGTTATTTTTTCCACACATTGCAGTTTTTAACTATCGCTAAGACACATTTTTCCAAAGCTGCACCCCTTTTCTCAAAACCAAGAATTCAAACTAAATTCACAAAATCTCTCACTCCTCTTTGAAAGGCAAACAATTGCCTCAAAACTGTTTTACCAGCACTCAAAAGCAAACACTGCTTTCAGATCACACACACACACACACAACCAGGCAACATAGAAACACTGCAAAGCAGTCCTTGCACAGCGAAATGGAAAACACTGGATCCAGCCATGCACGACATGCTTATTACATACTGTAAATATTTAGCAGTTTTAAAAGACCAAAGAAGATGGTGAAAGAAAAGCTTGTTACTATAACACACTCAAAAATCTTGTACGTCTTCAAATCAATTTCATGACAGATTCGTTCTGCCTCAGCATCACGTCTTTGAGGACGTCATCCACATCACAGGTTATATGCAATCAAAAAGGACATGAAGGTAGTCGGTGTGAGAGAAGAGGACGTAGAAGACAGGGTTAGATGGGGGCAATTGATCGAAAAGCCAAAAGGAGAAGATTCATATCACAGGTTATATTGTCCTTTTTCGGGTAAAACAACGAAAACCTTCTAGTGTTGGATCCAGCCTGAACAACATTCAACACTAATGTCACCACAGATCATCTTCACTGCTTCTAATAGATTTTCCCTGGTATATGAGTTTGGTCATAGACCTTCCACCACCATGCACAGAAACATTCTCCTAACTGATTCAGGAAAGAACTATATGGTGGAAGGCAAACATTTATGAAACTCTGGCTGATGTTGAACCACTCCTGTATCTAGACACCACGTTGAAACCACTGACACCATTGTCCCAAACCACAGCATAAGCCATTTTTATAGAGATCCCAGAAGAAAGGTGACGTGGTGATCCCACCTTTTTTCCACAGCCATGACAAAGGAGTAACAGAGGTGAGACAGGCTGGACTTTTCTTCTAAAGGCCTCATCTGACTTACCCAGCCTCATTCATCATCATGGCACTGCTGTTAATATTAATAAGTACTCAACAATGATAAACAAACTGTCACAACGGACTGAAACGGAGAGAGATGGAAAAAAATCATTGTCCACTTAAATAAACTAACTCATATTTCAAAGGATTCACAGTACGTCAAACTGAAATGTTAGACAGGCGTTGCTTCCAGTTAATCGTCCCGGTGTTTCATTACTATTCCGAGCCTTCTCTGCTTCTACAGAGCGGCACTTCCTGCGAACTTCCAGTGCATTTCAGGCCTTAGACAGCCTACAAAAAATGCTGCCCTGTTCTCAAAGGCAGCCGAGTGACTGATAAAAGGCTTTTCTAGCTGTGAAGTGTGCCGGCCTTTGCATCAAACCCAGCCCTCCCAGAGGACATGCTGCTGTTTTGAAGTGAGGCCCAGCTTGTCTGTGGTGTCACATCGCATTTTCCTGCAGTCGCCGAGCCCAGGTCATCATTTTCACTTCAACTTCAAACTTTCCAGAAACAAATCATCACTTTTTTTTTTTCTTCATCTCTGTTTAATAGGACATGGTTTAAAATGGAAACTAACCTCAGACTACAAATGTTTATTTATGTGAACTTGGCTTTTGGCCATTGGCATCTTTTTTGGAGGATATAAAAGACCAGTGGGATGTATTAGCAGAGACAGAATATAATGTTTATAATTGTGTTTTTAGTCATGTATAATCACCTGTAACCTTGTGTTTTCTCTACAATGTACGGTTCTTCTGTAGAAAAAAAAAAAACAGAAAACCAGATCCAGAAAAAAAAAGCATTCTGTGGGTTTATGTTGACATGACAGACACTTCAAGGGTGGGGGATGGGTAAGAGAAGGTTGTTCAGTTGATTACAATCTCCACTTTCACTAGGAGATGACACTAAATCTTACACACTAGCCCTTTAACGATAACCTTGATACTCCACAAATGATTTCTTCATTCCACAGAGCCTAATGGATTGGTCTGACCAAACAGCATCGATCAGTCTCTTCCTATGAAGCACGTTGAAGACATCTTCACATGATAAAAGGATCTCGTCGTCGAGACATTGCACGTCTTGACTAGGACAGTCATTTTCTGTTGCCAATTTTACCATCTTTATGGTAACATCTTATTACTACTCTAATATATATTTTACTTTACAGAAGTGCAGTGTAGATCGATGCAAACACTGCTGCATCAGCTCTCACAGGAGTCACAGTATAGATACATTTAAATATTAAGTTATTGATCACTGGTGAGACTAGGTTTGATCTGGCTATTTTCCAGATGTGGAACCTAAGGAATTAATGTTTCCTAGAGACTGGGGGACAGTCCAGTGTTGGTTCAGCTCCATCATGAACTGGGGACTCTGTGAAAGTGTAGCCCGTGTCCATGTAGTTCTCAAGTCAATTGAATTCACTTCAATTCAATACACTACTTTGTCATTGTATTAAAAATTCAATGCGATTGAGGTTCTAAAATCTACAGGCAGATTGAGTAACATAGTACAAGTACAATACAAATGAAATTAAAATGTGACCCATAATGCCAAAAACTACCATCAAACATAAGACAATGAATGTTGGAGGGATGGGGGATATGGAAAGAATGAGGTGTGATAAAGGCGCTGCAGCAATAGTAGTCCAGTTCACAAATATATAGGTATGTAGGAAATGTGGTGTGTGTGTTAATTAAAAAAATTAAGATGTTTTTTTTTTTTCATTGTATTGCTTGAGGTCTATAGAGACTGCCCCCATGTGGCCTGGAGAATATTGTCTTTATAACCCTTTGGAAAGTGACCTTAAACTATCTGTCCACAAATGTGAACATCACACATGAAAGAGTTAAGTCACTTTATTATCACCGTAGGGAAATTCACTCTGCATTTCACCTAACCTAGTTCTAACATCACCTAGCATTAGCATTTGAAGATAAGAACATTAGAAGCAGTGAGTCATCGAAGGCACTCGGGGACCATTTCTAGATCCTCATCAGCACTGCGGTCAGAGGCACTGACAGGAGAATTAACCTATGTGTACTTATTTTTGATAGCAGATGGAATCAGAGGACCTGAGGAAACC
This sequence comes from Maxillicosta whitleyi, assembly GCA_029822895.1. Classification (NCBI taxonomy): domain Eukaryota; kingdom Metazoa; phylum Chordata; class Actinopteri; order Perciformes; family Neosebastidae; genus Maxillicosta; species Maxillicosta whitleyi. Next base: position 10,134,579 of record JAPSES010000019.1, on the reverse strand, counting down.
TGCGCGGTGCAGAAATAACAGGTAAAGTCAATGCAGAAAGGCTACAGCTGACATGTCGTAACCCTGTGATATTGATGTGTGATGAAAGTCTGCATGCATTTTAGTATTAAAAACAAACTACTCACTCCAGTCGACCATGGGAAAGCTGCTACAAAAATACCTAAAATTATTCTGAAGTAGTGATGCACTGATACTACTTTTTTCCAGACCAAGTACTAGTACAAGTTCTTACATTTGAGTACCGATATGAGTACTTAATAATACCATTACAAATCTTAGTTAATTTAGGAAAATATGCTTTATTATAGTTGTCATTAGTCTGTACCAAAGTGCTGCTACTGACATTTACCGTATTTTCCGGATTATAAATCGCTCCGGAGTATAAAACGCACCAGCCATAAAATGCATAATAAAGAAGGAAAAGACATATATAAGTCGCACTGGAGTATAAGTCGCATTTTTGG
>JAPSES010000019.1:10061644-10075454 GCA_029822895.1 Maxillicosta whitleyi | reverse complement strand
CTAACCCTAGCAAAAGTAAAAGTAACCCTAACCCTAACCTTCTGAACATAGAACCTTCTGAACATAGGGACGGACCCTTCTTCCTTCACAGTCCTTACATTAGTGATGCGCCTCAACCTGCATTTGTGGAGTTATTTGATTAAGATTAATAATCCTTTATTTGTCTCATTTCTGAGAAATTTACATTCCAGTTACAACTGAGCAAAATTGAGGAGAGAAAAAAAAGACAAATTCCACTCTATAGTCTAACTCTAGAGGGTGTAATTTATGAAAAAAAAAAAAAAAAAACCCACACCTCTGCGTACAGTTGAACTGATGTCCGCAGCTGTCATCAACGCATTTGAGAATGACTGAGTAGCTCAGTGGTTAACGCCACTGACTTTGGAGTCGGTTCGAGACCCAGGTGATCCCTTGGGAAAGGTTCTTTACGCTAAACATCCCAATAGGCACAAGTCTGTGCCGGTTCCAAGCCTGGTTGTGTCAGGAAGGGCATCCAATGTAAAAACTTCTGCCAAATCAACATGCGAAGTTGATTCACTGCGGCGACCCCAAAAGGGAAAAAGCCAAAACAAATCATCATTTGTCTTATTTTTGGCCCCAGTGAAAAATGTATTAATTTTGGGATAGCTCAGAGCAAGAGTATAATGTTTTTGCATTTACCTGAGGTCATCATTAGGTACATCCTGGGGGAAATGTGTCTAAATTTCTCTTTTATTATTGAGTCTAAAAAGCCAAATATGAACCCAGTTTCACAGAAGCACCCATATTTATTTTCTCAGTGTACCTTTTCATACAAATACTGGAAATGCTAGTTTGTTGAATGTCAAGCCAGGATAAAAAAAAAAAAAAAAAAAAGAGTTCATAAATACAGCTTGTATCTGGTTTGGGATATTTTGGGATGCACACATAAAGTGAGTAAGCATTATTCTGGATATGGTAGGTGATACCATAAAAAAAATAAAAAAAAGGAGGCATGAGTACACGATTCCACCATCCCTAGAGTTCAGGTTTGTAGAAGAACACATAAAACATAGATGGGGACATGCAGTTTTAATGTAACGCAACTATGGTTCTTCTTTTTACAGCACTTTCTAATGTATATTTGATTTTAGTGAATATGCCAGATATAAAAACCCCTCAAACTGTTTTATTTACAAATGTAGTTTTTTTTTTTTTAAATTATTATTATTAAAAACTGAAGCAATACAAGTTAGTTTAGACATGATTAATATAAGACTTTAATGAATAGAATCCTTTTTTGTACATTTCAGTAGTGACCAAAAAACACATAAAAAAAAAAACAAGAGTAGTGATTAAAATTCTGATAACTGACTCCGCAGACAAAAGCACAGTCATAAAGACATTTTCTGTTCATTTCTGCTGTTGTCAGACCTCTCTCTGCTCATAAACGTACTTGTTGTGGTCCTCGTTTATTTTTCCTTGTGGACAGAATGGATGGTAAAATTGCCCAACCATCATTACCACTGAAGTTGCTCCTGCAGCAGTAGCATCTCTTCCCGTTTTCAGAATGATGGAACTGTCAAATTGGGTGGAGAGGCTGCAGTACATCACAGAAAGAACAGTCATGTTTTCATTTGCCATTTTTGGGCAGACTGATACAATGAATTCCAGTCGCATCAAACCAGTGTCAGATACTGATGGATCAGAGATTGCAAACCGTCTCCCCCTTAGGTCATATTCACCATGATGAATAATTCGACTTTGTTGTAAATTCTCTAAAAGAAATATAAGTTATAAATCAGTCTTTGACCCTTAAAAAATGCTCCCAGGATTTGGTTTGAAGTTACTTGGGGGTGAGTGGATGTTATTTCATTGCCGGTAATTTGAGTTCTTCTGTCAGTCTGGATTTGGATAGGCTTTTAGTATATATATATTTAAAAAAAAAAAGTGACTGCAAGTACTAAAACTAAAGTAACTATGTTCAAAACTGATCAAAACTGAGGTTGGGAACCGGAATATATGAGCCATGAAATAGATGCGCTCTCAGATCTAGATCAGCAAGACGTGGATGAGGTTTATATTTTTGGAATTCATTAGAGTAATCTGGGACAAACTTAGCTGATCGTTAGCCTCCTAGCATAACTGCTGAGTCACACATTATATAGATTAAAGTATCAGGACGGGTTGAATTCAGGTGTTTATTTTCTTATGGGTCTTGGCCACGAAACAATAATAATAGATAATAATATATTTTTCCAGTATTTATGTCACTGTTGCCATAATTTAACAGTATTTCTGTTTACCGAAATAGATTTTTATGTTTCTTTCATGGTTAATCCAACCAGTACATGAAAGATCTTTTTTAAAATATAACTATTGTTGCTATACAAAGGGAAATGCAGCAGCAAATTACTATTTATTGTATATTATTTATACTATTAAGTCGTACAACTACAGTTATTATCTTTCATTCCCGTGTAAAACTACAGAAAAAAAAAAAAAAAAAAAAGCAGCAACAATGTAAACCGTTATCTGCACCAAATGTGGTCACATAAAATATTAAACAGGATGGGTATTTTTGGGGTTGTAAAATGTAAAAACTAAAAGTGTTGTAATACTTGTTACATGTGCATAGCCGTGAGAACTAGAGATGCTGCACCCACTGCTGGATGGAATGTGTCATAGCACCATGCGAGACAGGGAGAAAAATTAACAAAATGCATAAACATCTTAAAAAGCGTAAAAAGACAGTCATTTTGTAGTGTATCCAAAAATATATAGTCCAGTCCAGTTTCTTAGTAATAATAATAATAATAATACTTAGTAATAATAATAATAATAATAATAATATACTATTCATTAAAAAAAAACCTGTTCATAACATGGTGACGTTGATGCATTGTAGATATTATTGCATTCATTATTAGCAGCCCACACAGCTACCAAATACATGATGGCATCATTATAACATCGTTACTGCCCCCCTGGCAACAGACACAACAGGATAATTTACATCGGATGCCCTTCCTGACACAACCGGGCTTGGAACCTGCAAAATGAGACTTGCACCCCCTTGGGATGTAAAGCGTAAAGAACTTATTTATAAGAATTTATTCCTTGTACCTGGGCTTTCTTTTCAGCTTCCTAGGACGTCCTATTTCACATTAAGTTAATGCAAAATGTAATGTTTACGCTTGTTTTTTTGGGGGGGGGAGGGGGGGGGGGGTTTCGGCGGTGGCTCCCAGATGGCGGAACACCTGAGATGCATTTTAAAACCCACCTTTATTCTATTATTACTTTTATGGGTGTTTTATTGGATATTTTAGACTTTCATATTTTGTGTTATCTTATGTGTTTTAATACGTAAAGTCTTTTGTAGGTTTGTCTGTGATAAGTGCTAAATAAATAAATAGTAGTTACTTTTTAACTGATATGTGAATGAATGAAACTGTCCTGTAGCCTTCGTGTTACGGGTGTGGACCGACAGATGGACTGTGCAGGAGGGAAGATAATAATGTCAGAAGACATCCAGTATAAATTAATAAACATAGGTTGACCACTAACCTCAAAAGCACTCATGCAGTGGACCTGACTGCAGCAGACAGGAGGCCACATCTGCAGGCGACCACAGAATAAAGTCCTCTCCCTTTCTCAACCATCTTCCCATATTTTGCCAGTTCCAGTGCATCTATTACAGGTAAAAAATCAGGTTTTCATATGCAATTTTAACACCAAATTTACAGGATATATCTGCTCTTGAGAGCCTGAGTGAACAACTAAATGATTATGAAAAATCCTGTTTGGTGTAATACCAACATTATCTCAGAATAAAACAGACCATTTCCAGTTTCCCAGCCAGTCCTGTTGCCAGGTCACAAATAGATTCCATTTCCCACCAGAATCCAAGAAATAAAAATAAACTGCAAACCTATTAGAAATACTTTTTTTTTTTGTTTTGTTTTGACAGCCAGTCTCAACATAATCTCACATAATAATAATTTTAAAAAGAAAGAAAGAAAGAAAATTGATTTTGGTTTGTTTCTAAGGTATTTCTATTTTTTGATTTATGATTCCTTACAGTTACAGATTGAACATAAAAATATGAGCCAGTACAAGCACAAAGAAACCAGTGAACCGCTGCCACGTGGCTAAAAAACTAAAACAGCTAAAACAACATTGTGGTTTAGAGAGGAGGTACTTTCAACTGCACCGCTGGAAGCACATCTTGAATTAAGTGTCTAAATAACACATTTTTTTGCCCATTTACATCATTCACATTGTAGTTAACATGACTGCATTCCACTTTTCGGTTAATCGTGCAATCAGCGTAGAAATATAATTAAAGGTAGAGTAGGAGATGTTTTTGCTGGAGCATTTTTTTTTTTTTTTACTATATTGGATAAAAAAACCCTTCACATCCTGATGGCAACCAATTAATTAAATGCACTAACATAAAAATTTTAATTTTTAGTCACCTGCGGAACAGACAGGACTAAAAAAAAACCCCCATCCAATCATTTTAACCGGTTCAATCAAAATGATTGAACAGTGACATGTCTATCAAACTCATCTGCCATGTTTTAATGACAGGGTTCCAGCCAGCAAAGCGGCAGTGCAGCAGTTTTACCCCCTCCCCCTCCCACCGCCACACCCAGTCCACTACCCCCACACTGTGAAAAAGTACAATGGAGTACAATGTGTGACTTTTTCGTGAATATTAGTTTGTGATGCAGATAAATCGGTCTTTTGAACACATGCTGTTTTTAAAAGGAAAACACAAACCCTGCAAAACTTGCCGGAACTACTTTCGTTTCGACCAAAACCGGACCAGAACTGGGTTCACAGGTCACTACTGTCGGGGGTAAGTCAGTGTGGACGTACTACACTGATGATGATTTGATGATGATTTTATTTTTATTTGAATCCCTCCTTCTTCTATTTTAGTAATAATGTTATTCCAAGAATTCTATTTTACGTTTACATTTTATTTTCATTTATATTCTATTTTACACCAGCACCTTAGTGTTATCTTAATCACTTTTTACTGCTGCTTTTACTTTGTGGTGTTGTATTGCTGCTGGTACCTAAATTTCCCCAAGGGATTAATAAAGTATATTCTATTTCTTTCGGCTTTTCCCTTCTGGGGTCGCCTTCGCATGTTTATGTGGCAGAGGTTTTTACATCGGATGCCCTTCCTGACACAACCAGGCTTGGGTCGGCACAATGAGGCTTGTGCCCCCTTGTGGCTATTGGGATGTATAGCATAAATATTCGTTCCCAAGGGATCACCTGGGTCTTGAAACAGTCATCTTCCGCTCCAAAATCAGTGGCGTTAACCACTGAGCTACCACTGATGACGGGGATGAAATACAAATTCAGGTCAAAAATCCCAAACTATCCCTTTAAGGCTTTGTGTTATACATTTACACATCAATACAAATACAATATCAATACACATACATGATATTTTTATATCCCAGACGGCAGATTACTAAAGTATCTCTAGTTGCCCAGGGTGGAAAAATGTGAGCGTTACTGTTAGTAATGGGAGTCACACACACACACACACACACACACACACACACACACACACACACACAGCCTCTCATTAGAAGACTGAGCTGTCTAATGGGTGGCTATTTGTCTAGAGATGCTTGATAGGACCTAATGGGCACAGGATGTGAATTAATAAACAATGCCCCGCGGTACATGTGCGGACAATTAATAGTGCTTAACAAGAAAGAAGATGGATGACGGGGGCATTAGTGGTCCACCTCAGTTTAACAAAGTTTGGTGTTCAGGGCAACTCCTCCAGCGCCCTGCCAGGAGAGGAACATACCTTAATGGGGGTGAGAAGTTGGGGACAGGGAGCTTTTAGCAGCCATTAGTGGAACGTGCTGGGAGCTGAAAACAACGTATTATTGTTGTATGGTAATTGTTCTATGATCATACACTGAATGTAATTAGCAGAGGGAGGAACCGTGACGTCAACCATGGGGTTCTTAACTGCCATTACAGGCTGGGGGTGGATATACTGTATGTGGAACAAAGTGGCAAAGCTGCAGGACTGAGATTCTGATTGTTGAGCTGAAATGATTAATCCATTTAAAAAAAAAAAAACATGTCCAGTTAAAATTTTCCTGATTGGATGCTTTGTTTCCTTGATTTTACTGCTAATAAACATTGGTTCCCTGTTGTTTTAGAGTTCCACATATGGTTTTTGTGATGCACATGATGCCAGGATCGCTGCAAATAACATAGATCGTAGCTTAGAAGAAACTGAAAATGTCTATGATTATTTCCCATTTTCACTTTTTGAAACTTGTACGTTTTCATATAAACATCACAAATATTTGGCTTTTTTTTTTTTTAACATCTTAATGGGGTTATATTTATGTAAACCCACTTTTATTAGTCTTTGGTTCATTTATTTGTGTATTTGGACCCTAATAGTTCATAAAATTTGATTATTATTTTTTTTTTTTTCAGCCCGGATCTATTTTCCATGTGGCATATCCACACAGGATAAGCAGGATAAATCTGTTTTTTACTTGAATTTACTAACATGACTCCACAGTTACGGTGTCAAGACTCACTATTAATAGGTTTCCACAAACAGAAAACTGTTAAAAATTGTTCTAAAAAAAAAGAAAAAAAAATCCTTACTGTATACGCTGCCATGCATGTCATCCATCTCATTATTGTGAAATGTCGCTCTTTTGAAAGGTTTGCTCTTTCACTGAATATCCATGCTGTATTGCTGAGCGAATTTGCACTCACAACACTTTTAAAACTTTCATTAATCATCACCGGCACAACCTCCATAGTCCCCGACCAGGAAATACAGTAAATAAATGTATGCACGAAACAAGAGATGTTACAAATGACTCACAGGGATATGGATTTGCACAGGACTATTATTATCACAGGACTTTGGAGTTCACTGCAGTGGGGTTTTTATAGTTTATTTGCACAGGATCAAGATCACAGATGACAACCACAATTATTCTAAATTACCAGAGGACCACAGATTTGGTACTTTTAGAGAGGAATCCAATGCAAACCCATCAACACATCAAGTAGAGTTCATTTTCTAGAGTTGAGTTGAAGAGTACTGACTTGTTTTTTTGGGGTTTTTTTTAACTCTTGCAGTGTTAAAGATGTCTGTGGGTGGAGCCAATTCCTCACGCATTGTTTGACGTCATGAGGACAGTCTCAAGAGAGCGTTTCATTAAGGATATCAGGTTGTAGCAACGACATGTTGGATCAGTTTTGTTGTAATACCATCAGTACAGTACTCAACAGTTGATGAAAGTCCTAACATATATTCGCGAAAAAAAATTATTAGACCATCGACAACAATCCTGCATCTATCATGTGACTAAAACAGACAGAAAAGAAAACATGGAATGCCTAAAAGCACCGTTTGTCAGTACAATGACAGATATGAAGAAATGAAGAAAACATGAAAAATGTCTAGATATCAGCTCTGAAATTAAACAATTACAAGCTATTTTTGTTGTTATTATGATATTTTTACAAACAAATGTACCTTTAGTTGTACCAGGCATTAAAATGAACAAGAAACTGAAGAAAGTTGGTTATTGTGTAATTTCTTCAATAAATGTAATTGTATTATTTTCTCATGATGTGAAAACAAAAAGAATGTTAGCCAAAAAAAACCCCCAAAAAACCAAATGATAAACAGCCGATCAGGATGACATAGCTATAAAATTAAGTGCATGCTTGCGAAGTTTTAATGCAAATGTAATCCGTACTTTTATTGTAAATGCAATGGTGCAATTCTGTCCATTCATTTCCTTAAATGTTCTATGTAGAATTGTAACGTTTATCACATTTCAATGAGGCAAAGGTCGGATAAATGCGACGTGGCCACTCAAACTGGACGCAACTAGATAGCTTAGTGGTTTATGCCGCTGACTTTGGGGCAGAAGGTTTGCTGTTCAAATCCCAGGTGGGCCCTTTACGCTATAAATGCATATACCTCGTAAGTCACTTTGGAAAAAAGCGTCAGCCAAATGTAATGTAATGTAACTAAAGTTGCATTGCAAAGTATCAGTATTCGATTTAGGACCAGATATGAAAGTGGCCCGAGTTGGATTTTAAAAAAAAATTGGAATTGTGCTATTTAAAGTGTCTTTAACAGATTAAATACATGTCACATATGGGCCAAAAAATTGGATTTAGGTCACGTTTGCCTTTAGTCTGAATATAGCATTAGACTACGATGCTGACACTCATTTATGCGGATTTAATCAGGGTTAAGTTGATCATTCTCTTGGATTGTTTCTCTTTGGGCTGTAATCATAAATTTAACCAGTTGACCTTTTGATGTGGACAACAAAAGCCTAAAAGAATTCTTTGAACTTTGTATAAGTGCCGCAGCGTTACATTTATCACTGTCAACAGTCATTCATTGCTGGTTATTTGCCCTTTTTCTGTATCTTCCAGAGTTTGTGGTGTCTATTTGCTTTTGTTTGCTTCATCGAACACAACTCTTACATACTGAGAAGTCGGAGAAAACTTTAAGAAGTTGCCGTGGGGAGTGTAGAGGCCATTCATATTCATAGAGGAGGAGAGAGAAGGGAAGTGCATTGCAAAACATGTGCCCATTTTGAGCTTGGTGATTCAGCACTGTGCTTGTCTCTATCAGATAAGATGACAGACTAATATTGATGGGTCTTGTCCTTGCTCAAGCTGATACTGTACGATGTTGAGAGAGGCAGGGCCACAGCATTCCCCAGGGCTTCCCCTTGGCTTTACAGCAGCAGTCGTGACAGCCAACTGCTCCAGGTGTATAATCCTCTGAGGAGGGGAACAGAATAGGTAATGAGGAACTAAGTGAGGATGTGCCCGTCGTATTTTGAAGCAATGAATAGCAAACACATTTTTTCAATTATTGACAAAACGCCCTTCACCTGATGAGGTCCAGGAACAGTGTATGTGCCAGTGATGAGTAGTTGTTGGTTTTGTTCGATACAAAACGACAGCATCTATCACAGGTTACTGAACAGGTGCTCGCAGTCGTCATATTCACGGAAATTATCACCGGCGGACAGAACAGGCTATATTTGAAATCCATATCACTTTGTAAACTTGGGTTTAACTTTTGTGAAAAAAGACAAACATGAGCGATGAGGTCTGTTTTTTTTTTTGTTTTTTTTTCGTGATCAGATATTTGAACGACTGTTTACGCCGCATATTTACACCGGCAATGGAATAGATTTGCAACCTGTCCAAGATTGTGTCCGAGTGTTTTACCCGTCTGGGACAAGACTCAGTGGCCTGTGAATAGATACGGAGGATGGATGATTGATTCCTTGTACATCCTATTTAAATTTCACTACAATTCACCACTTGCCTATGCAAATATGCCGACTTAAGATCTTTTTCTCCTCTTCTGTTCTTGTTTTTGTTGCTTCTTTAAACTCCGAGCTTCACTTCAGTCGGCCAGTATCTCAAATTTACCGGCTATGTGTTGCACAGAATCCAATATGTCTTCCAATAAGTTCTACTGAAAAGCCATTAGACCCTCAGCACTGCTTCCATCGAAAACCCTAATGGCCTTCTGCTTGGGACAGGTGCTCCACAAATTGCTTCCTCTAAATGATTAATGAGTGAAGATTTATAAGAGGGGTGGCCCAACTGCACGGACTCTATGCGAGTGTGGAACGACAGTGTGAACATGAAATGGAAGGTGTTTGAAAGCGGTGGCCACATAAGTTAGAAAATGTCAAAAGTTTGACTGACTCGACAGTAATGCACTTTAACGCTCAATGACCTAAAGCATCTACTGAAGTAAAATATTTCCTAACTTCTGAACTCTTAATTCTACCAATACAGTGAAATATTTCAGATAAAATGCAGTGACTTTAGACATTTTCACACAGTGTACCCAAGTCCGTACCTTACTTCGATACTTTCACAAGCGCATACTAAGTATGAGTGGGTGATGAAACAGTAGGAGGCAGCGTGGAAGGAATTCTGTCGCTATCCAGCAAACACTGAAGTCAGACGAAGACAAACCCTTACGTTATCAACTGAGTGAGTGTTCTGTTGATTTGTCCACAGTGGTGGCAGTACTTGTGTGTTAGTTTGTTTGAGGCAAAGTGAAAAAGAGCGACCTCCATTGTCCCCGAAATATCACTGAGCGGTTCAGTCCATAAGACGAGCCTGTGCCGCACAGATCCGAGGCTAACTATTTGTCTCTCCTTTTTTGAACATGTTGTTTTAAAAAGTGCTACATAAATAAAATTTGACTGACTTATTGTTTCAGGAGACAATAGGAGTGGCATCTATAGTCTTGTGGTGATTCGGTCACTTCCGGTCTCGGGCACGGATCGCTTTTTCATGGTAAAGTACTGTCCTGGAGTTAGCGCAATCATACCCAAACTGGACTCGGGTACAGTGCTCGAGCACAAAACATTTGCATTCACATGGATAAAATTACGCAGACTTTGGGGTCAAACATATTCAGGTGTGTGAAAGCGCCCTTAGCTTTACCAGCAAACTGACCCTAACCCGAAGACTACAAGATGGAGTGTCTGTAATAAAGCATCCTGGTATCCATTTGTTCTGATGGGACAAGACAGATTAATGAGTGCGGTTTTGGTTTAATATGTGGTTTCTACAGATGTTTAATGCACCACCTAAGCTGAATGCTGAAAGCCTGAATGTTTGTGCCAAATCCCCCAGAATACATCCATGAAAATGACACAGGCACCCCATAATACCATCTGCTTGGCAGCAGTTTACGGTGCATTCCATCCTTTTCAGGTGTGAATTACACGCTATGTTTCTGTCTCATTTACACCAGTTTAGGGGTTGAAAAAGCCCCGTAAACCTTTTGGTCCTATATTTTTCAATAGCACGGACCTGTTTTAATACAGAGGAAAACAACTTTAAGTATTAACCTGGCACATCTGATAATAAGCAGCATGAAAAAAAAAATGTTGTAACATTTCGTACAATTTCAAATTGTAATAATTATTTAATATTGCAGTGGTAATTACAAAAACTACAAGTAAAAAATTAAATGAAAATATCTTGCCATGATAAGACATAGAAAAGGGATTGTTTTGTGCTACTCAAGGCCTACATTTTTCTGTATTTTAATGCAAAAAAAAAAAAAAAACAGTCACAAACAAGCCAAGCCAACAAGACAAGCGATATAAATCAGCACAAAAACAAACCGAACAAAAAAGTATTTACACAACCATTCTAATAATATTAATGTGGAGTTTGTGCACAATTACCTAATGAGCAGTGACTAGGTGTATGTTTGTGTGGGCTGGAGCGGGGACAAAGTAATAATAATAATTTAACAGTCATAATAACAACAACAACAACAACAACAAATTCACATCAAAAATGCTATTATTGTATTTGTCATAGTCATTTCCAATCATAGTCATAATTATTAGAACAGTAGAAATGACTCTTGACTGTTGATCCGGTAATAACACAGTTAAACAGTTCCACTATGTTCAATAACATCCATAAGAACAATGTGAGGATGACAACTACACACATGACCTTATTTCTATGGCAACAAAGCCTACACGGGTCATAACAAGGGAACACATGGGAGACCGATCCACCAGGCCAGTAATGTGGGAGTCGGACCCTCTGTCGGTGGAGTCCGAGGCGGATGTTGTCCCAAATCATCATAATATTGGACAACTCCACGCACCCACCCAATGACGTACTGGTCAGTCACACGGGACGCTTAATGAAAGACCGATAACACCTGAATGCACCACTGAACGACTGTTCAACCCCACCCATATATAACTGCATAATTATACTTACACAGAACTAGACTTTTGGACACATGTACATTTCTTTAATTATCGCATTGCTAATAAAATTAATCCTCAGGTTATGACATACCCGACTTACATTATTTTGAATTTACGACACCGGAGTCTTGCCCGCTATTACTGTACGACGCCAAAATTTCGTCCTCTGTTATTATTATACATACATTAAGTACAGTATCCTATTTTTTTTAACTTTATTTTATTAATATGAAGTATAATAAATGTATTTGGATAGTTATTTAGAGATGTAGGGGGTATTCAAGGGTACTAAAGGGTTAATTCCGACTTGCGCGGAAATTCAGTTTACGTCGACAGCGTAGGAACTCTACCTGTATATTGTCTCGTACATATTGTGAAGCTGTGGAACCAGTTGCCTTCAGTTGTCAGGCAGATTCAGTGTCTGCCTGTTAATAAAAACATACTATTTTTCGTAGGTTTTTAATAAATAATGAGTTGGATGGTTTTTTTTAGACTTCCTATGAAGTTTTTACTAGATTTTAATTTGTCTCTGTTTTTATGATAGTTGTATTTTGTTGTTCTTAGCTCACTTTGTATCTTGTGTTATTACTATTTTTCATATTTATTACTTATGTTTGGCTAGCTTTTACAAATACTTTAAAGTAAAATAAAACACAATTAACAAACAAATAAACTACGCCTTAGAATTGTTATTACGTAATGCACCATGTTATTACATGGTGTTATTACATTATATTATTTTCTAGAGAATAAAAATAGTAATAATCTTCTCAAAATGTAATAACTCATTACATAATAAGGCAATATTTATTACAAAAATGCATCAGTTTATTACAAAATGCGGCTTTATTACAAAATTAAATGAAAACGTTATTACATTTTGGATGTTTATTACAAAATGCGTCAGTTATTCCAAAATGCATCAGTTTATGACAAAATGCGGCTTTATTACAAAATGAAATGGTTTAAGGTTTATTGGTTTATTGTCATTTTGCATGAATACATGAAAATGAAATTTGTACTCAGGACCAGCAGTGTGCGACCTAATATGTAATGATCTAAACACATAAAAAGAATCCAGGGACTCCAATAAGAACAATAAAACCTAATACTAAACAACCCAATAAATAAAACAACTCTAGCAGAATTAAGAAACTTCAGTGCAGGATTAGAAACAGCATAAATAAAAAAGAAAGAAAATGAAAACGTTATTACATTGTGGACGTTTATTACAAAATGCGGGTCAACACAACCCCCTCACACCTGGTCCTCCTATAATCTTATAAACTTCATTTCACTTCTCAAACATCACTGTTTTTGTTTGCTATATGACGTATTTAACTGAAATTGCTGATCCGAGCAACCAATGATTTTTATAAAGGAAAATCTGGAAAATAAATCTATAGCAAATTTAATTAAACCATCCTGTCAGAAAAAAACAAAACAAAACAAAAAAAAAAAACAATAAATGCAGGTGATTACTTTACCTCGTTGCTCAGGTAAGTATGATATCTCTATCTCCAATCTGAAGTCATATCTTTTCAGCTGCTGAATTCCGTGTCAATTTTTTTGTGCAATTTCCACAAATTGCATAAGTAGCTGCTGCTCAGTCATAACTTCAGACATTACTGAACAGAAAGTGCATTCACAGACTGTCACACATGTCCTCTAAGTGCCATTAAGTTACTGCTGAGAATCCACTTTGGAAGACGATCTAAAAACAACTTAATAAATCCTGGTTAACGCCATAAGGTAACAGGCATGTACACAGACTTTTAGTTTCTTTTCCGCTCTATTAAGTTAATATTTTATATAAAGCTACTGGACTCACCAATAGGCACTGGTTGAGGATTTTAACAATCACAACACTTAAGCAGATAAGGCAACACTGACAGAAATAAACAACACCGCAGCTAAAAAAAAAAAAAAAAAAAAAAAATGGAAAGAGACTATTATAAATGTGAACCATTGTTTTTAATGATATTCACAGGATGAAAACGGCCTCGGGGTAAAATTGGAAGATTTTA
>JAPSES010000019.1:10039896-10052482 GCA_029822895.1 Maxillicosta whitleyi | reverse complement strand
AGATTAATCGCGATTAACTATGAAATTTCTGAGATTAGTTGCGATCAAGAAAATTAATCTTTTGACAGCCCTAATATTATATATATATATACACATACACACACACATATACACACACATAAACGTCTTTTCCATCCTTTGCATTAATTATTTCTTAAATGCATATAGATTATTGTCAGTCACATGCAAGTACCTAAAGAATGACACGAACGTTGTAATATTTATTAGCGTGTCATGGAAGTCATACAATATCGATGACTCTGTTGGAACTGATCCATAGTGGAAGTGGCTCTAGATTCCGTTGTTGTTAAGCCGGTGCTATTTCATCGCTATGAGTGATGGCGGGAGCAATGGCAATTGTTAGGGGACATAGTCTGAGTGCAACAACTTCTCACCACCGAGGGGTATGTGGTAATATTTCCTCCTGCACGATCAGGGATGGTACATTCCTCCATGCTACGCTGCCTTCTCTGCCGGAGTTCAATAATAAGCCTGTCAGCTTGATTTAAAAAGCCTGTGGCAGTATTATGAGAGACACCATCAGATTTACAATAATTCATAAATCTCAGGCAATAAAGGATAAATCAATAGAGGTGTGAGTTTAAACTGTTTTCAGTCTCCTTTCTCTCGGTGTCACAGCTCAAAGGAGAGACACAATTCAATTGTGGAGGCACTGCTTCACATTGCACAATATACTTGTAACGTTGGCACTGGAATGACACGTATCTTTTGTACATAAAAATGGCAGCGTAAAACTCTTCAGAAGTCTGGATGGGATTGGTAATTGTCTAGTATTAAACTCATTGGATTAAAGTTAAATTGGAGGGCGTTATAATTGGTGGAAATTATAAAATTATATGTATCGCTCTCACCTTAGAGAAAATGACAACACAGCATGACCCTTATTATTGTATTTTTTTTTTTTTTTTTTAAATCAAAATCAGTTTTATTCTTTGTTCCAAGTGGGTAATTTGTTTGCAGCAGGACCACACACAATATAATACACCCTGTGCATCTGTGCAAAAAAGCATAATAATAGGTCAGTTGGAATAAATACACATAGTGGCAGTGATCTAAAAACTAAAAATCAAGAAAAATTAAGGTGCAATTACAATAAATACAATACAATCACTCCATGGGCAAGGCTTCTGCTGTGTGCATTCAGTGCGTGGATATATTTTATTTTATTCCATTCTATTCTCTGGGGGTCTGCAGGTTTCAGGAAGCCAAATTTGATGGTTATGGCTTTTAAGTTATTTTCCGAGGGAATTTTAATCAAATTTAAAACCTTACCTTCACATAAATAACAGTACGGGCCTCAGAGTTAATGCCATGAATCAGTCTAAACCATGTTTCAATCCAGCTACAGTTCCATTTCCATGACTGAAGTTTCTACTGGTGTTCCAGCTGCTACAGCTCAAACCTGAACCCATGAAAGAAATGGGTAAGTGAAAATGATCAACACTAATTAGAAACATGACAAATTCTCTACAAATATTTCCAGATGAAATAAAGCAATATCATTTACTGTGTCTGTGGGATGTTTGAACGCCAATTTAAGAATTATTTATGAATTTTGAGGGTAATTAAGGCCTTAATTTGGGGCAAATTTAAGGATTTGTCAGACTCCTTGATTCTGTTGTTTTTATTATTTGATGAAAAAAGGAGTCGTTTAGATTAAAAATCTGTTAAAGCAGAAGCAAAGTTAATAAGGTCAAGATGAGCATAGGTGACAGCCCTGATTACATCATATAAACATCACGTGATCACGTAAAAATAAGATACGAACACGAAATAACAAAAATAACCAGCAACTAGTGGTTCCAGGCACGATAAACCCCGCCCGTCACACATATTGTAGCTCGTTTTGGCATCAATCCAGCTGATGTCCATGTCTGTGACAAATTTCGGCCATTATAAATAAATCAGGAAGAAAAAAAAAAAAATAAAAAATCATTAAAAAAATTTTACTTTAACCTACTCTCAACAAAATGTAGTCACATCCATCCTGGGTCACTGGCAATCTAGAAATTGGTATGAATTCAACCAGTAATTTTGCTGCTTAAGTGTTAAAAATAACCCCACAAAACTGTGTTGACGAAAGAAAAAAAAACATTGGACTTTAAAGATGATGAGTGACAGTTACCGTTTATGTTCTGTAGCTACAGTATGTTTAGTGGTGCCAGGCACAACAAGCCCCGCCCCCTTTTGCATGTATTGTAGCTTATTTTGGCATCGATCCAGCTGATGTCATTATATTTGTGCATGTACTGATGTCAGCATATAAATTGCCTCTATATACGTGTTGAGTTTGAAGTAAATTGAAATAAAATCGATGTTTTTGTAGACTTGAAATTCTGCCCATTATAAGTAAATGGGCAAAAAAAAAATACTTTAAAAACTCATTAAAAAGTTGAACTTTGACCTACTTTTCCCAAAATGTAAACAGTTCTATTCTGGGTCACTGGCAAACTATAAACCCAATTTAGTGTGAATTCAACCAATAGTTTTTATACTAGAGCAGGGGTGTCAAACTCGTGTTAGCCACATCCAGCCCAATATGACCTGAAGTGGGCCGGATCATTAAAATAATAACATAATAATATATAAATGATATCAGTTCCACAATTATGTGCAATTCCTGCTTTCTATGTTTAGTAAAAATTGACAATTTACAAACTATCCTTTAAAAAAAATGAGAAAAACATCAACAAAAGTAAATGTATTAAGAGTGCAACTTTTTTTTTTTTTTTTTACAATTTATATCTATTTGGCCTCAGTTCCTCATTTTCACATGTTCATTATAACGTACAGATCACAGTGGATCTACAAATACGCAAAATATTTAATAACAGGTACAATTACACTGAGACATTTCTGGTTGTTCATATTTGTTGAGGTTATTTGTTAAATTTTTATGTAATTTAACTGTTTTTTTAACACACAAATAGAGAAAAAAATTTGGTTTTCATTATTTATAGTTTATTATGATAGTGTTTTATTGGTCTGACCTAAAATTACTTGCAAATTTTTGATTGTTAATATCTTTAGTGTAATTTTTATATTTCAGTAATTCATCCCGAGGGCCGGATTGGACCCTTTGGTGGGCCGGTTTTGGGCCCTGGGCCGCATGTTTGACACCCCTGTACTAGAATGTTAAATAAAAACAAATCGAACCAATGACAATATCCCTTAACCTCCCCTTTTGGGGGGGCGGGGGTAATTATTTCCACCCCAAGTCATCATGACTCATCACCATTCCTGCATATTAATGAATCGGGTAAATATCTGCAGTCAGACATGCCTACTTGGAAAATCATTTCAAATTACTTTCACTGAATCTAATAAGAAGTTTTTGGTCTCTTTGCAATTCATTCCAACCAGTGGGAGCCGTAACTCTGAATCACTTTTTTGGTACAGGTGAATCCTGCAGTAATAATGTATCCGGTAATGTGTCAAGAGAGAGGAGATAAATGTTCAGGATTTAGGCAAAGTTGCAGAATTGCCTCATAGTGAATTTATGGAGCCACCGTTTAGTTTACTGTGTCCGGCTGATCCATCGGCGCCCAGGAGTAAATACGACTGTTAAACGTTGGATTCCTGACAAGTTGTTCAAAGTTTAAGCTACAGGGGATTAGTCATGTGTGTCAGAATCTATGTGATTATGAATGTGAGATTCCATTGCCTGGTAATTGCTGGGAAACAAAAGCCACAGCATTGTCTGTCGTTTTATTTATTTCATGCATCAGTTGATTTTTTAATTCCAGAGGTGGAGTGAACACACACACACACACACAGTCTGGTAAACCTAACATAATGGGGATCATCAGTTCCTTACACACAATATGGGGACACCACTTTCCTTTGGTCCTACAAGTACCAAAAAAAATTAGATATATAATTAAAAATTTTATGAACATCACTAGTTATACACACACATTGCAAAAACTGTCACATGTGGTCCATACCCTGAAATTCACACCAGATATAGTTCTAGTCATTTTAGACACATTTCAGTGTTAAGTTTTTGTGGGGACGCATTTTTTTGTCCCCATAAATTTTTTTGTCCCCAGGATGAGACTGTGTATTCATACTCGTGTCCCCACATAATATAAACACAAACACTCTCATATTGATGAACAATCCAGACTGCACAGACACACACTAAAAAAAATAAGCTGAATAACTCGAGGACTGTGCTTGACTTTTGTTGACCTAGCAGCACATATAGAGCGTGACTTTTATTTCTGCAAAGGTTATCACGTTTGAAATCATATTAGCGAACCAAACACCATTTTCTCCTTGAACTCCTCTACATCTCTTATGTGTTGCTATTGTGTTTAACACTTTATTAGGCAAGTGACTATTTCTGGTCACTTGCACATGCCTTATCTTACAGTGACAGTTACAGTGAGTCGATACTCTCAAGTTATTAAATGTTAGTGTCGTAGGACTAGAGCCTGGAGGCCATTTTCTGCTTTCTCTGTCTCAACTCAACCGGTTCAAGGACTCGGTCTTGACTGTCTCGGACCACATTGAGAGGAGAAGGACTCAATTTCAGAGGGAGTCCTCGAAACCAATAGAAAGAATGAAGAAGAAGAAAGTTTTAAAGGATATTGATAACTATGTTCGAGTGTATTGGCAAAATTGTTACATTTTGGAAATATTATAAAATGTGGTAAAGTTGCCTATTACCATATTTTCCGGGCTATAAGATGCACCTAAATATTAGCCGCAGGTGTCCATGTTGTGATGTGATATTTAGACGGAAAGATTTATACATTTATGAACCTTTACTGCTTTCTTCCAAACTGGAGTTTTTTAATGATAGCAAAAAAAAGTCCATATATAGAGGTTCAGGAAACAAGAGTGTGCCAGACTGCTCCTATAAACTATCCCCAGTTGAGTTTAGCCTCTAGGCCTAACTGTTGATTATTAACTGGGATGATATTAAATCATAGTTATGAAAACTGACTAGTTTTTATGGTCTCGGTCTCAACTCCTGTCATGACTCTGTCTCAAATGTGATTGAAAACCAACGATCTCAATCTGGACTCGGTATCAACAAAGGAGGTCTGGTTCCAAACACTATTAAATGTGGTCGACAGGGTCTGTAAGGTCCACCTGTGCATGAACAGTGAGTGGACCTGCTCTGTTAGGTACCATGAAGTAATGGTACTAATGTAAGGAATGATGAAGTCATGGTACTAATGTAAAGAATGATGAAGTAATGGTACTAATGTAAAGAATGATGTTCAAAGGGATCATGTGGATGTGGACAGGTGTCTGGATCAGCACCGAGGTTGGTCTAATGTTCTAAAACACATGCTCCTTTCACCTCCCATGTGTTTTTCTTGTATTCTTTTTATATTTATTTCTTGTTTTTTGGTCACAAATGGCAAAAGGCATAACATTGGGCATATCAAATGAAATATCGATAACCAGTGAGTATCGGTATCAGATGGATAATAGCGATAATTTAGTTTTTTGCCACTTATGAGTAAGGAACCAAATATGGTAATTTCATTAACCTTGATTTTCTACATAAGATAAGTGAAACGTTTCTCAAAAGTAATAGTGTTATGTCCTCCATTAACACACTAAGGTTAAGAGTATTTCTGCGAGTGCCTCATATGCTTTAAAACATGAATGCAAACAGTAAAAATCAAATTAACTACAGACGAATATTAACTAAGACCAGACTTTATTTTAAGAATACTCCCCATGCTCCAGGAAACCAAAAAATGAAAACTTGATCGTGGCATCTTTGAATATTTTATAGCCCCTTTTTTTCCCCCATTATCATCATCATTATCATCACTATTCACATTTTGATGCACATATCCAAATGTATGCATAATGAATGTATGTATATTCTGATACAGATTAAAAAATTCAGAACACTGTCTGTTCTGATCAGTATCACGCAGCTACAGCGGCGGTATGCATAATGGCTGCATATCGTACTGATGCATATAACTGTTTGTAGGTCTGAGCAAGTTAAGCAACCTGCAGTAATGACTTTGATCACATATTCAGACTCGCAGCACAGCTCTGTTCCCAGGGGTTTGCCTCCAGCCACGACTGCTCATCATCTCCAAAGCACTGGTGTAAAACCTCTGAGCACTCGTAAGCCTTTGACATGAAAAGGAGGGATAGTGCCACCATCAGCTTCTTGGAAAACCCCAGAAAATGTGCAGCTTTAGATTGACATGTTATAAATCATGTGAAGGCATTAAAAATAGAGTGGATGTTTATTAGAGATGGGTTTTTCTACTCGGATATGTACACATGAGGTTGGAATAATGTTGTTTTCACTCCTTTTATACACATCAGTAATCACCTTTGATCAGGTGCAATGATTCCATATAGAGTCCGACTATATCAAAATCAAATCATCATGTTGCTACAATCATCCTATGAGAAGAATATTTTATTCCAACGTTATGGGCAAGAGTGTACTTTGGTTTGTGACGCAAATAAATCACTCTTTTGAACACATGCTGTTTTTAGAAGAAAAACGGTTTATTTACGTGACCCCGCAAAACTTGCCGGACTACTTTCGTTTGGACCAAAACCAGGACACTGTCGGGGGTAAGTCAGTGTGGATGTACTACAATGATGATGGGGATGAAATACAGATTCACGTCAAATATCCCTTTAAGATACAACAAGGACATACAAGAAGTATGAAAAGTATTAAAAAATACAACTTTTAAGGACAAAGAAACAGCTTCGACGACGAAGTAGTTATTGTGACTGTTAACTCTTTTGTTCAAACAATGAGATTTATCGCATTTTTTCTGGTGTTTTGCACTAGATTTCTTTCAAAAACATGTCAGGTGTCTGGTGTGGATGTTTATGATTCTAATAGTGTGTACATATCTCCTGTGTGTCCTTGTATCTTGTAAATAAGTCTGCATCAACCTTGCGAAGAAAAAAAAAAAGCAGGCTTAAGACTTTTATACTATGCCATATCGAACCAACATTTTTTGATGCATTGACAGATTGTTTGTCAATGGATCAGTCAATCCTTAATACATTTATCTCAATTATCTATCGCTATGTTGATTTAAAGTTTTGTACGTAGGTTGTCACAACAGAGTCCAATACAAAGACGTGGTTGCATCATTTTTTTCCGGCAGCCGAAAAGGCATACAAGGTCGTCTAAGCACCGGCTGCTGCTTCAGGCTGTTGTAGCGGACCTCTGAGTCCAGTACGTACGTCCAAACAAACAACAACGCACCAAGGTTTTTCATTCTGGACACTGTTAACCGTTCATGAACTTTAAAAGCTCCTTTGAGCAGTTTCAATCCAGTATACCAGAATATCAGTGGATGTATTGGCAAAAGCAGTTATTGAGGTGGAAGCGGTGACCTTACATAAAGCAGACCTTACATAAAACCAACACATGGATTGTCCAGACATTACACAAGAAAGTAATATCAGTGTCAACATTATGATTTAATTCATGTATCGTCCTCTTTTCATTATTGGACTTGGTCGCTGTCAGAGGAATCTCATCTATTTCTGTATTTGCCCGTTTGCTTCCACACCACCTCTATAAATTATTTTATGTCTCTTATGGATCTCAGACTTGGATGCATTTTATACAGAAGGATTGATTTCATGATTGTGATCAATACGATGCTTTTACATATTAATATAAATGCATATGCATTTTGCTCACTTGTCTGGATTCGGTCTTGGTGGCCTTCCGTCAATAAACAATTTCTGAAATCTTTCCAATGCAGAGCCATGCAGAGTGGAAAGCTTCCACTTAGCAGGGTTTTTTTTTTTCCTCCCCCAAATGAATTTCATTCAGACCACAAATGTGGCCCAAATCGGATTTTTTTTTTTTTTTTGCACAAATGTGATGGCTATAAACTTTCTTTCGGTTTTTCCCTTCAGGTCTCCACAGCGTATCAGATTCGCATATTGATTTTGGCACAAGTTTTAACGTCGGATGCCCTTCCTGATACAATCCTCTGTATTTTTCTGGGCTTGGGCCCAGCACAATAAGACACTGCCCCCTTGTGGCTACAGGTATAAGTACGTATAGCGTAAAAGGGCCTTACCCAAGGACCCACCTGGGATTCAAAAGTGCTTCCGGAATGGCTTCATAACATTAAACTACATCTGTTTTCATTTTTAATTTTTAATCAGTTTCATAGAAGCACCCATAGGAGCCAATCCAACTCCAGTATTGTTGGTGTTCGGCCTGTGAAGACTTGGTCATCAAGTTTCTATAATAAATAGCCCGTCAGATGGACTGCATTTACTTGTAAAATGGGCCATGTCCCAGAGAAGGTCATGAGAATAAAGGCAGCAGTGTAATCTGTCCAGCTTGTCATTAAGCAATTGTTGAGAAGAGAAGCCAATCTTCTCTTCTTGCTGTGTTGTTTTGATGAGCCTGTTGCGTTTGTTGTGAGCTCTCTCTGTTCTGCGACGGCAGATTAATGGCGCCACTGTCAAACCATGCTCTAATTTGGTCATCAGCATCTCTTTTGATCTTGATGTTTTATCACTGTGTCTATTAAAACTGAGAAGACTGCGCCCCTGGGATTTACAATGACAAACCTAAACAAATCTAAAGCAGATAAGCGTACCACATTTCTACAGTGATTACGGGAGGGAAAATCTTTAGTTGTCATGGATACAGATGGTCTTAGATCATTTGCTTTTTCTTTTCCTTTTTTTCTGTCTTGTCATTTTTCTTCACGTCGTGTCCTCTATATAAAAACGTGCGTGTATGCTGGTATCACGGATGTGGGCGACAAGACGGGAAAGACGCTCAATATAAAGGTGCATCACAATGATTACACCGATAGAGGACTTCAGATCCATAATGAAGTCAATGAGGATGAATCTTAACCCATGAAGACCCAAACATCCACCATCCAATAAAATTGTCTGCTGTTCTAAAATGCCTAATACCTGTCGATCCACTAATCCTATCAGTAAATAACTGGTGTAAAATATACTTAGGCATCTTTTCATGGTCAATAACAGTGGATGGAGATACTTTGTTTATGTTCAGTTCATTATATCAGTCACTGTTTCTTCAGTTTTTCTCTGTTTCTGATGTAATAAGCCTACACATTAATCTGAACTTTTAGATATAGGAACATACCTGATTTATACCGGAAGAACAGGGGATAATATAATAAATGGTAATAAATTACTTAAGAAAGGTTAAGTTGAGAGAAAAATTCATTTAAGAACTGATGTAAAAGTAACACTGGGGCTTTGTGGGTTAAAGGTGAACTGGGGTTACACTTCTTTGAACATGCTACGTCAGTAAACATTAAAAAAATACGTTTGACGAGGACATATTTGACTTTCATCCATTATATTTGGAACTCCTCATAAAATGATCCCATCCATCTTTGCATTTTTCCTTCATTAATCCAATCTAAATAGAAGCCTCTATTTTAGCCTCTGTCTGATTTTAGGCTCTGGGATGTTTCAAGTGTCTGTTTATTCAATAAAACCCTTTTATTCCTGAACGACAGCTCAACTGCAATAGTGGATACTAGGTTCCTCTAATAATGACTTCATTATGCAGTGCTTTTAAATTTACAATTTTACTGAGTCAGTAAAGTATTGCTTTGCATTAACTCATAACCCACAGGCTCCTGTAATTCTGACCCTTTTGTCCAAATATGATCACTTTGGTCTACAAATAGCCAACATGGTAAGTGCCAAAATGGCCCCTCAGAACCCACTGTCCACTAATTATGCAAAGGCTCATCCATACAGAACTAGGGAACAAATATGGTGTTGAGTGCCTTGCTCAAGGGCACGTCAGCTAACAGTTGGTCTGTCATTTGTGTGTTGTAGGTTTAAGTGTAGGCTATGGTATTTAAAATAAAATAATAGGAAGGTAAGTAGTGAGGACGTCAAGCTGTTGTCACATGATTTGGGGACAATCAGCATCCATCCATCCATCCATCCATCATCTTCCAATTCTTCCGGGGCTGGGTTGTAGAGGCAACAGTCTAAGCAGAGATGCCCAGACTTCCTGCTCCCTAGACACCTCCTCTAGGCCCTCCATGGGGATCCTGAGGCATTACCAGGCCTGCCAAAAGACAGTCTCTAGTGTGTCCTAGGTTTTCCCTGAGGTCTCCTCTTGGTGGGACATGTCTGGAGCCCCTCCCCAGGGGGGGATTTGAAACAGGCTCCCAAGCCACCTCAGTCAACCCCTCTCGATGTGGAGGTCCTCCCCAGTGACTGAGCTCCTGACCCCATCTCTACATGGTACCAGCTCTACCCGACTCTACTCTACATTCCTGTGCTTCTACTTATGTGGAACCAGCTCGACTCATTACTCCGATACAGCACGTTACTTCCGTGTCATCTGCTCAGAGTTGCTGAAAACTGGCTTGTTGCATGTTTTCTGGTCTGAATTTTTATGTCCGCCACCAAAGACTGAATCTACGTGACCGTTCATGGTGTAGTTTTGTTCTGTCATCGTGTGGATTCATGTATCGCTATTCACTGTCTACTTCTGCATCTGATTTTTGTAAATCGGCAGGTCACAGAGAAATTGTCTGACCAATCAGTGTCTGCAGTAGAGGGCTGCATTGGGACTGGGACCCAACGCAAATCTTGCGGGAACGGGCGGTATGAGATTGACTGTGGGCAGGAGCGGGCAGCTAATATAAAACATTTTGGGACTGAGATTTCGCCTAGCTATAGAATGGAGAGGATACCGGTAAATGAAGTGGAAAAGAACCTCAAACGAGCATAGGCCGATCATCTGTTCTTTTATCCTGCGGGAAGGGAGAAGACAAAAACATCAATGCATCTTTATTATTGTGCGGGAATAAATTATCATAGTTTCCCAGGTGTGGATATATATATTGTGGGTGCAGATGGGAGTGTAACACACACTGGGTGCAGGCGGTAATAGTCAGAAATTCTGCAGTTGCGGGCGGGAGTGGGATGAAGAAACTAGTACAGCACAGCGCTGTAGTCTGCAGTGTCGAAACATCACATTTTGGTGTCGGTCTTAACATTTTGGAACCTCAGCGGTGGCGGTACTAAAACACTAGCATGGGGTCCCAAATTCCAGTTCCTTTTTCGTAAATTGAAATGCACAAGAGCCGTGTCAAGTCAAGCTGGTACCATGTAATAGAAATGCGACATAAGGGTACGTCCAGCCACCCTACGGAGGAAAAATCGACTACTTGTATCCGGGATGTTGTCGGTCATGACCCAAAGATAACGACCACAGGTGAGAGCAGGACTGA
Organism: Maxillicosta whitleyi; assembly: GCA_029822895.1. Taxonomy (NCBI): domain Eukaryota; kingdom Metazoa; phylum Chordata; class Actinopteri; order Perciformes; family Neosebastidae; genus Maxillicosta; species Maxillicosta whitleyi. The sequence goes on along the minus strand of JAPSES010000019.1, from coordinate 10,041,227 downwards.
CCAGTAAATAGACTGAACTAATAAATGGGGAACTTCACCTTTCAGTTCAGCTGCTTCTTTACCATGACAGGCCGATAGAACTGCAGATGCCGCGCCGATCTGTCTGTCAATCTCACCTTCCGTCCTTCACTCACTCATAAACAAGACCCAGAGATACTCGAACTCCTCCACTTGGGGCATGGCCTCTCTGTTTATTCACTAGCATTTACATTTATATGTTATAGCATCTCTTACCCAATATAAATATCTCCAGCCTTCATTTAAGCTCATTTGCACATTATTCAGAACACTTGATGTCCTTGATGCTTCAATGTCTCCAAGTCTTGCACATGAATTCCATTTTCACAATTTTTTTTGCTTGATATAATAAATCAAATGCACTCAATTTACTCCAACATACATATTTTACATTTTGATTTGTATTATTGTTTTTCTCCCCCTTTCTCCTTTCAGTTCATGTATAAAACATTGTTTTCCATACATATCCCTCTAAAGGTGTTTTTTCAAATGGAAAAAATGAATTGTATCATTTCATAGCCGGTACACTGAAGGAGCACTGAGCACTTTATTTCATTATGGTGATAAAGTTGTGAATAATTAAGCAGCTAGTCTGGCTTTTATAACATGCACGCTCATTTTAACCGACTTCAAAACATTAGACTGGCCCTATTCACATGCAGACCTCACATTAAAGCCCTGTTAATGGTTCTGCATCAAATTATTCAGAACAAACACAAAAGCCACCGAATGCCAAAATAGGAATTAAGAATTAATTTGTTGGGCAATTGTGATGCAAATGGAGGCACATGTCTGCCCCAGAACAAAATTTACATCGCAGGTCTTGTCATCTTGGGGCAGTAGTCATGTTGCTACAGGAGTGATAGAAATATCACATTCTCTGACAGTACCAGTGGTGAGTATTAGGGATTGGCTATTTTTGAGGGGGGTTTTTTGTGTGAAATGCATCAGTTCCACTCCGGGGAATAAAGCTCTGAGTGAGGATGTCTAATCTGGGTCCAGGATTCAGAAGATCACAGAAACAGGTTTTTTTTACTTTTCCATTTCCTTTCTAATTAACCAACATTTGTTTCCTTTGCACCTGGTGTTTCTATTGATGTCAAACATAAAAGACACACATCAGGATAGTGCATTGTGTGTATGTCCGTTGCCCAAACCCTTTAACCCCCAATGTCCCTGTGGGGAACATTCTGAAAGGATGATTTATTTTACATATTCATACAAATTCAACTGTTTGCTCGATGGTTAAAATTTCAAAAAGTGTCAATAGAATAGACTGTACTTTCTGTAGACCTTATCCTTATCTTCAGTGT
>JAPSES010000019.1:10004659-10028160 GCA_029822895.1 Maxillicosta whitleyi | reverse complement strand
GGGGGGTCAGCTCTGTGTGAAAATGTAATGAACATATGCCTTTCCTATTTCATTATTCACTCAAGAGGAAAAGTTAACGGTGCAACCTCGCTTTGCCCTCGTGTGCTTGCCTGCTAAATGTTTCAGCTGACACAGTAATTATGCACTTTGCGCGTGTTACCCAGAGTTTGACAAACCCCCGCTTGCCACAGGTTTTGTTGTGATTGCAGCTTTGCCAGCATCTGCATTTCAAACACCTGCCACCTTTTAGAGAAACTAACCCCCGCATGATCCCCGTCAATGCCATCGACTATGCCGTCTGACAACGTGAGTGACTTCGAACTGCACTAAGAAGGTGTATTATTCAATCCACTGGTAAGAGATCATATATGTACGGTGTAGATATATCAGATAAATGAAGTGGGGCTAGAAAAATAATTAGAGGAGTGGATCTGACAGAGGCTGATAACACATTACCCTTTAGTGAAAGTGGCAGTTATGAAGGTTGAAGCTTGACCTCAGTCTTGAATCTACCTGATAATCCTCACCAGAGAGAAAGAAATGGATTCAAATTATGTCTAAATATTAATAAAGATTAAAAAAATTTTTCATAGTTTTATATTCAGTTCGTGGCTGGCCAACTATTTTGTAATTTGCAATGCAAGTAAACAAATACTGTTCAAAATATCAGATTTTATTTTAATTTTTTTCTTCCTGTTGTTCTCTTGCACTGTGAAGTTTCCCCATGATGGGATCAATAAAGTCTTATCTTATTTAATGTCATATTGATCAAGTGTGCCGATTTATTTTAGGTTGAAAGTTAATTTTGTATAAGAGTTATCCTTCAAAGTCCTAAACCGCTGCCAGCAACTAAAAGCATCTACTGTTCTAAAATGTTGAACATGTATTGAGTCACTAATCTTATCAATACTGTAAAATAATTCAGGTAAAATACAGTTTCTAGGCTTTTCAGACTCACCAGATATGACTCATTTCAATTTGATGCTTCAACGTGAAAAGGGAAAAACTGTCATTTTCTACAACATTGATTCATGAATGAAAATTGCGTAGTTTGACAAATGGAGGTTGTTTATATGTTCGGTTAACAATGAATTGCTGGAAAAATTATTTTTGCTTCAATTTTCACTTCTTTGATAAAACTATATTTGTCAAGAGTTAGTCTTTCTAAGATTCTTTCTAAGATTCATGACCATAAAAGGGCACATACCTGCTTTTTGTTGAAAAATGCAGAAAATAATGTGATAAAACACTCACACAAAAATAGTTGTATTTACAGGTTAATTAATACAAATGATTTTTGAAAAAGTGTTTCTTTTGTTTTAATCTTTTAAAAGTAGCCCCTGGTCAAAGCTCATTCAGAGTCTATGGTTTACACTCAAGCCGCTGAGCTCTATATTTGTCTGCTTATCTTTATACTCATCATTTAATTTGCAGGGGAAAAAATAGATGGTGTTTAATTAGGTTGTTTCTTGCTTGTTCAGTGGATCAGGTGTTTGTCAACTCTATGTATTACATATAAATGCTTTAGATTACACATGCAGATATTAAATTATCATGTAAGGAACTGATGCCTGAAGCCATTTACAACATAAGGATATTCTGAATGTTGGCGTGTATACTCAAACAAACTCGAACAGCAACCTATTAAATAGAATTTCCAGTCGGGTAGAAAAACAAAAACAAATAGCCAGAAAGCATGCATTTAAACAAAGTAAGGAATTCATTTTAATTAACTTAATAAGGCTGTTTTGGTTGGATTTGACCTTGCATGGTGTGCAGCAGATTGTAGGACTAAGGACTAAGTTACCCTGAGGAGTGACAGGTGTTTCATATGAAAGAGCCCAAAGACTTTATTAAGAAGCAGGTTTTCATCATAACTGATTAAAGCCCTTATATCAGAACAAGACGGGTCAGGAGGTTACAGTTGACAAGATGTATACAAGTCCACTTGGGAATAAAGATTTAACTGATGGTCTTTTTTTTTTTTCTTTTGGTCCCACTCAGTCATTTGTGCATAGGATGAATGTAGTCAGGCAGTGGCCCCTACGGGCTACCATCTGTAAAACAAAGCTGAAGCCGCTCTGCATAGACATACTGTATTTTCTGCTGTTGTAGGGGCTGAGCAGTCTGACTCCCTTTTGCGTTGCGCCATAGAATACAAATGGGTTTCTGTAAACTGTGCTGCAAATAATGAGTGACTCAGGGAAACATGCTGCGGGTCGTGTGTCAGGCACTCTGGCGCGCACTGGCACACATGCGCACATACGCAGGCACACATGCACAAGCCTCTAAGTTGCACATACACGCACCGGTTAACGGACACAAAAAGGCACTCACACACATTTGACAGACTTGCCTGTATACCCCCCCTCGCCCCCCCTCCTCGGTTCACAAGCTGCTCCTCTAGGACCCTGTCTGACTACTGACCACTTATTTCGTCGTTTTGACTTGATTCCAACCTTTAACTCCTGCGTGGCCGTGTTCAGTGGGAGCAGTGGGACTGGTAGTGTTTGGATCCAGGGATGTGAGCGGTGTGCTGTGCTGTGTTGTGTCTGTGGGTGCCGGAGGGGGGACGGGGGGGCGCTCTGCTCGGATCAGCGCAGGACGCAGGAGATCGTCGCTCTCCAAGGTGCTGAAAGTCGGAGCGCTCCCTCCTCAGTCTCGCCTACTGACGATGAGGGCGACTTCACCCGCAAACCGTGGACTTCATCCGACTACAACCCTGGTTTTGGCTTAAGATCTTCTATGTTTTTCCTCTGTTTAACTTGGATTTTTTCCCCCCCTCTTATTTCCCATTCATGTGCTGGATGTATATACTGACTGCTGCTTTCTAATATCCACCTGCATCGTTGGGAAATACTGAATGGACTCCGGATGCTCAGGGAACGCCACGGAGGATTTTCTAAATTGTTTTTTCATTTTTCTCACTGTATGTATGTGTATGTGTGCGTGTGTGTGTTCTCGTGCCGCATGTCTTTGGACGTAAACTGTGATATTGCTTCGAAAAGGTGAGTCCGGGGAGGATGATCATGAATCAGACCTACTTTTACGTGGATATCAGTACCTTAACATTGGAAAAGGGGGACCATATCTCCCAAAGGCTGGTGCTTAATTGCTCTTAAACCCATCATCACGACCGAGTGGGAGGATTATAGTATCTTGTGGATCCTGGTGAATTTACCCTGTGGATAAAGTGAAGTTTCCGATAGGCTAGACGACTGCCTTTAATCCGCTCTAGCCCTCTATGTGTTGGGCTTTGTGGCTTCAGATTAAGTGGATATCAAGCAATTCCAGCGCGGTGAGTTTGGTTTATCGTTTAATGTACTTTATTCCTATTGTCACCGCCAATTCAGTTGATCTGTCAAGGCAAAGAACACTTGCAACCAAATGATTCCTAACGGAGTGTTTATTTCCAGCTGCTGCTCAAGTGGTTGGATTCTGTTCTGTGGGTTTTTTCCCCCTCCCAAAGGGCTGATGCATTTTGTCTTAAAGCATTGCGCATTAAACAATGATTCGTGAAATCTGTCCGCTCCATAGCTGCTTTAGTAAAAGCAGCTTTAATATTTGGTCAGTGTTGAGACAGCAATTTTCTGTAGTCTAATTATTTGCTTCAAGGGAGGAGGGAGAGAAAAAAAAAATCTAACAGATCAATGGCTACCTGTTGTCTCTGGTCGGTCTCGTGGAGTTTAAATTGTACAAAGCCAGTAAATACATGAACTGAATATGGAAGAGAATACAGCGAGGAGCCCACTCCACCCACTTCAGATAATGGATTTTTTTTGTAACCTTTTTCTCTGTTGTTGGACGTGGAGGCATTTCTCTTATTTTGCATGAGGAGAATTAGCTGTTTGTTTGATATGACTCGCACCACCCTCCGCCACATATGCAGATGTAGGTTATGCATGTGTGTATGTGTGGTGTTTTTTTTTTTTATTATTTATTTATTTTAAATATATATATAAATAATGACATTAGCCTGTGGAGTGTAGATGAGGAGGGGGTATCATTTTTCACCACGGATGGGAAAAAATTTTAAAAAAAAAAAAAAAAAAAAAAAAAAGACAAAGTTGATTAATCCATGTAAACAGTAGGATGCAGTTAAAGAAAAGGAGTTAAGAATTATGAAGGTGAGGTTAAATGGTTTATGAGGTTGCACAACATTAGTCGTGGAATCATCCATCATCATCATCATCATCATCATCTTTTTTTTCCCCCCCACTGCAGCCCATCTTCACAAGTGATGCTGATGATAATGAAGTGCAGAACGGATCCGGAGAGGATACCGGGAGCCTAGGGATGACATCCACACAATCTGGTTGAGCGTGGATATCGACGTCGCGGCGAAGGATGGGCCCTCCCCTGTCGGCCGCCTTCGTGCTCCTGCTGGCCCTGAGCGCAGCGTCTCCGGCCTCGGTGGGTAACCCCGAGGATTACGCGGCGGACGAGGCGGAGCGGACCGCCGGTGAAAACATCGTCTTTGATGACTACCGGGGGAAAGGATGCGTGGACGACAGTGGCTTCGTCTACAAACTCGGGGAGCGCTTCTACCCGGGACACTCGAACTGTCCGTGCGTGTGCACAGAGGACGGGCCCGTGTGCGACCAACCCGAGTGCCCCAAACTGCACCCCAAGTGCACCAAAGTGGAACACAACGGGTGCTGCCCCGAGTGCAAGGAGGTTAAAAACTTTTGCGAGTACCGGGGGAAAACGTATAAAATTCTGGAAGAATTCAAGGTAAGGAAACTCTCAAAGAAACCAAACAGATCTGTGCGTTTAACCTCATTTACTCTCAAACTACAGCATAAATGAATACTGAAAACACGAAAACAACACCTTCATACTGTTCTCAACGAAGTTCCCCAGCTTTATATTTAATCAGACTTTTATTTTTTGTACTTTTTTGGGGCTGGGAGCAAAGAGGTTTGGGGGTTTTGGTGCCCTTCCATCTTGCTATAGGTGGATTTATTCAGTCAGATTAAATCAAATGCATACATTGATCAAAGATTGGGTTTAACTTATAAAAAAACAAGTGTTGCATCTGCCATTTAGAGTGGTGGAAAAAATATTAGACCACCAAAAACAATGGTTATGCAAGCCAATACTAACCCATGTGTGTGTGTCATGTGACTAAAAGACAGAAAAGAAAACATGGAATGTCTAAAAGCACTGTGTTTGTCAGTACAATGACAGATATTGATATAAGAACTGGAGTGATTTTGGTTTTTATCAAGAAAACATGGAAAATTCCTAGATATCAGCTCTGAAATGAAACTATATAAGAGTTATTTTTATTATCATTATATTTGTCCAAACAAATGTACTTTTAGTTGTACCAGGCTTTAAAATGAACGAGAAATTGAAGAAAACAAGGGGTGGTATCATCATTTATTTTTTCTGCGACTGTATATTAGACTATATTTGTACTCTTTTGGGGGGGCTGGGGAGCAGAGGGGTTTGCTTCCATGTTGCCTGGTAGATTTATTCAGTCATATTAAATAAAATGCACTTAAGTTGATCAAAGATTGGCTTGTATTTATAAAAGTGTTGCATCACATTCATATCTAGGTGCACCAAGGGCTACATGTTTGCAACTTAATGACAGAAATATGCACATAATGTAAAATCAACAGGCATGATGAGATTTTTTTTTTTGTCATTTCAATCATATGAACCTACTTAGTGGTTCTGGGCAGGTGCTAGAACGTGGTCTCTTTGTTTACTGTGATGCTGTGAATGGGACACGGCTGCAGCGAAAGGGTCATAGTATGTTGGTGCAGGAAGGCTTACGGTTGTTGTGAGTACTGGCTCTTAATGTAATATCAAAGTATCATCCAAAGGTGTTTAGTGGGTGTTCATTGCCAAGGGCACAAAGATGGCCGCCTCCCGGAGTGATGTCATCCCTCCTCCCTGCACCATCCATCGAACATACGCCAACAAAACCAAACTGGCAGATGCTCTAACGGTACTTTTGTTGCTTTGACTTGAGAAACGGTCAAAAGGGAAAGGGGGGGGAAACGAACAGTATTTAGACTTGTCAGACTCGTATCATGGTGGTTGTTGTTATAAAGCGTGACAGTGTCGTCTGATTAGAAATGACACTAAGAGCGTGACAACTACAGTCTGTTTAAACTGTTGCTGCCCATGAGGAAACCTGCTCATTGAAATTCTGCACAAGTGCATTGAAGAGGCCAGTGATTGAGATGTGATATGGCACAATCCAGCCTCAACAGCGGTCCAGCTCTGTGGTTATGTGGTCATGGTTAGCACACACGCGGTCTATGAAAAAAAGCGAGGTCGATTATATAATGAAGGTATGTTTTTGTTTTTTTCCCTCCGTTTTCAGTCAGGAAGTGTACCAACGTGACTGTTTTGGACGGAGTGACATGACTGAATGATTAAAGGAAACAATGAATATGGATGCTTATAATCTCTATTATAGTTTTGACGTGTAAGTGAGATCTGGACTGGACATTATTGTTGGTCAAGGTAAATATTAAGAAAGAATTATACATAACATTTATGTGAAGTTCATAAAATTGAACATTTATTCAATGAAATCATATAACAAAACAAAACATGTACCATAAAGCTCGGCGTTCACTTACAGTTTATGTGATAGAAGTACATGGAAAATTGTCATGTGATTAAATTACATAAAGTCTACTTTTTAGGGTAAATTATTATTTTTTTTTATTGCAACAGGGTTCAGACTCTTTTGTTATACTGTTTAAAACTCAAAGTCGGTTTAATAAAACACGATGACATACTGGGGACTGTGATATTTGCTCTGTCATCGTCAAACACCCCTGGCCTTTTGTCATCCTGTTGTTTTTTTGTTTACTTTTTCACGCAACCAAGGTTATCTGGTTAAAAACACACAAAAAAGTAGCATTTTCTATAAACAACAACATCTCTGGGAGTCGTGCATCTATCCAATCAGATGCAGAGAGGATTTATGGTGGTAAAGTAGAGTGCTTTTGATCACATGCTTTGTGCAGTCCATTTGAGATGACACCTGTCTCATGAAAATGCCTGTGAAGGACTGGCATTTCATAATTACGGAGGCAGAAATCCTGAATTGGCTTTTTAAGAGAGGACAGAACTAAATGAATACTAGAAACGATGTCTTTACAAGCAGCTGGAAGGTTAGTTCATTACCAGTGAGGATGCTACAGTGAAGTTAACCACCACAGAGATAATATCGCGTATTAAAAGAACCCATAAAACCCTATATTTGTAGACGCTCTAATCCACGCACGTGTACAACCACTTCCTACTAACGCTTCACAAGTTAAACTAAAAAAAACAGACAAAAGCATTCAGTGGAGCTCAAAAGACGGCACACCTCTCCATGGCTTTACCTTCCTTTAATGTTACAGTACAAGGCTCGCATCATACAACAACCATTCAAGGGACTTCCATCAGCCACATTATGCTTCAGAGGTATTTCTACTGTATAACTACTGAAAAGCCATCAATGCCATTATCTTTTCAATTTCATATTGAAACAGCAATTACGTGGTTAAGATCTGTGACCTACAACCATTTGATAAAACTGGAAAACATTATTTTACACCACAGGATTAATTTAAACACATAATATGGAGCACTTACAGATTAAAAATTATATTATATACATTCCAATTAATGTTTCCAGTGACGATAACATTCTGAAAATGTTTGAATTAATACACAAAGACAGTGTTACCGTCATGGCAGTTCCCACATTTTTCTTTAGATTTCACCTTTCTGAAATGATTTATCACCATTTATTATAATATTATCCCCTGTATTTTGTTTTTTTTTCCAATGAAAAGCATGCATTTAATTTACCGATTATGCAGATATGCATAGAAGTTTGGATTAACGTTGAAGGTTAATATATCAGAAACAGAAAACTGAAGAAAAAGTGAGCAAATCTATCATTAACTGAACATAAACCCAGTGTTTCCATCCACTGTCATTAATCCAACTCCATGGGTTTTACTGGTGAATCAATGTTGTAGAAGATGAGGGTGTTTTGATGTTCACTACAAAGCCTCTGAACGTCCAAATGGGTCATATCTGATGACCATGAAAAGATGACAAACTCAATTTAAATGAATTATATACATGGATTGATAAGATTAGTGGATCAACAGGTATTAGCATAGATATTTTAGATCAGTAGATGATAATTTCTGCTCTAAATAGTCTTACAGTCTTACATGGTCTTACATTTAATTTATAGAAACCTGAACCCTGCCTACAGTACAACAGTCCTTTTCACAATGTTGGGAATAAATATATGTGCTGTGAAAAAGTCTCAGGCAGCGTTTAGCTTTGTTTTATTTGCAGTGTTGTATTAGGTGTGTCTTTATTTTTAACAATAAATATGAAAGACGTGTACAATATTAAAACAAATACATAAAATCAGAAGTATACGACTTTTGCAGGCAAAGTCAGTATTTAGCCTGAGCTCCGTTTGGTTTCAGTACATCTTCATCTCTCCTGTGTTGACTGTCTTAATCTTTCCCTAAATATTTGTGTGTTACATTACACAACTTCAGAGTGTCCCAGAGGCTGTCCTGTTTTTTTGTCCTTATGTGAGTCCAGATGGTTTCACATAGATTATGCACATTTCCTTCTAAAATGTATGACTACCTACAACTGGAATAGGCAGTAAATATGCAAACAGTTAAAAACTAAATGCATTTCATATTTTCTGCATATTTCTCATTAGAAATAAAGACAGCATTGCAAATATGGCAATGCTAAATGCTGCGTAAGACTTTTGCACAGTACTGTATATGTCCAATCCTTTTCATGAATCTGCCCCTAGAATTAATAGGTTCATCCTTGGCTTGTGTCAAACTGTTCCAATAAGTCATGAAACCCAGCGCAGTAGCTTTTCGTAATTCCCATGACAATCATATAGAATAAAAACTAGTGGTTCCAGGCACAATAAACCCCGCCCTTAACACGTATTGTAGCTTATTTTGGCATCAATCCAGCTGATGTCATCATGTATATGTGTGTGTTGATGTCAGCATATCAATTGCCTCTATATATGTGTGAAGTTTTAAATAAATTGAAACAATATTGATGTTTTTATGGACATGTGAAATGTCGCCCATTATAGGTAAATGGGGAAAAATATGTTAAAAAAAAAAAAAAAAAATCTTGAAAAATTAGATCTTTGACCTACTTTTCCCAAGATATAATAACATCTATTCTGGGTCACTGACTGTCTATATACTCAATTTGGTATGAATTCAACCAATAGTTTTGCTGCTACAGACATATGAAATTTAATCCATTATAAGTAAAAGGGATTTTTGTTTTTTAATTAAAATTGTTTTGTTTGGTTTTTTTACATTGACCTACTATTCCCAAAATGTAATCAGATCTATTCTGGGTCACTGTCAAACTATAAACCCAATTTGGTTGTGTAATAATGCACAGTACAAACAACATTGTGTGATTAATGAATGCATCATCCATCACACAGCAAATAGAGATGAATACATAATGTCGTTGTTGAAGGCATATACAATACTATTGTCTAGTTAAAAAAAAAAATAATCAAATAAAAATGTCTGGCTGAGTATCATTTGAGTAAAACAACATCAAGAAAAAGCAGAGACAGATATTAATCAAGAATCAACCGACCAAAAAACAGCAGCATCAAGGGGCTGCCAGCTAACGGACATGGGGTTACCTAAGGTTTCTAATTTCATCTGATGCTCAGCTCCACAGAGGAGGGAAAGAAACTGCTGCACAGTCGATATCTGCCTGTTCTATCCACACTTTCATCCTCTTATCCCTTCCTCACTGCCTTCTTCATTTCTATCCAAGTCCTGGGGTCATGAGAAGACTCCCCAGGGAGAACCAGCCCCAGTACAGACAAGGGCACCAGCAAAGGATTTGAGCTTTGTGCCCCTTCCCTCTATCCCTCTATACCCCAATGCCATGTATGTATCTATCTAAGTTAAAGAGGACTGCAATGAAACTCTGAGCACTATCAGAGGCCAGGGCATGGGAAAGGATTTGAACTTATAAAGAGTAGTGTACTGCTCGGGTAAGAGCTGTAGAACTGATCTAGAAACAGCGGAATGGAAATGGACTTTAAACAAACACAAAAAAGTATAATTTTCACAGTAACACAAGTACTCAGAATGTGTAATACACCACAAACAAAAAGTCAAAGCTACATCAATAATTGGAGAAATTGAAAAAATAATGACAAACTCTGACAAAAACTTGATGGGCCATGTGTGAAAATTTAGTTTCCATTCAAATTGAACCAAATGCCATCATTAGCTGAAGCCTTGAAAGTGGCTTTGGTGAAATTAACGTCTCTCAGTTTCAGTCCTGTCCTTGTCATTGTCAGATTTATTGATTTTCAGTCATTGATTACCTGTTCTATTAACTAAAACATGTTCTATTCACTAATAGACTAGGCCCATATATAGATTGACACATCGACGTCCTACCTCTTGGTGTAATTAATGTATATCTGTGGTTTCTTCATTCTAAGAGGAAGCTAAAAGTTGTTTTTACAGTCTTTGTAGTGTGTCCCAAAAATGACAAGAGTACTAATAGGACTTAATGGTCCTGGATCCTATGGGTACTTCCAATTTCATCCAATTATGGACTGTAAAATTTTACGAGTCCTTGAAGTAAGGGACAGGGAAATTATTCACCCCGTGGCCTCTCTTTTTCTGTCCTCCCTCAACCGTACATTCAGACAGTTCAACAACTTAACTCTGGAAGTTTCTAAACACCTAAAGTTGATGCTGAGGTCAAAGAATATCTTTAATTACCATATTTTATTGTACTTCTACTCGCATGAAACTGAAAACTGTGAATACTGACATGCACATAAACCGTGGCGCCCCGTAAGCAATGGCACACTCATTATCTTACCCTAAATGACCCAAAGTTAGAGGTCTAACAAATAATCCAGTGCCTTTAACCCAACACATTAGACAGATGTGCTTGTCATTTACGTTTTAATTGAGGTTAAAAACCTAAAATGCTTCGTGGAAACAACAGTGTTTTTGGAATTACGGGCACTTCCCACGTACATTTTGAAGGAGTGTCAGAGCAAAGTTTATTTAACCAGGTTTTTCTGTGAGCAGCAAGATGGAAGAGCATGGTGTGGGATGGCAGGAACACTACCTAATTAGCTCCCTAAAACCCAGAGAGTAAGCCAGCCCCTAGCTGTTTTTTTGATTAAAAAGTTGAGGTTCGTGTCAAAGTAATTGGAAATCATTAAAATTTAGAATGAGTTACATTCTCTTTGAACTAAGCCTTTGGGAAAAGCTCTTTATCCCAGTATAGTTCTGCTTAAAGAATAGTAGTTCGCTGGTATGATGGTTTTTAAACAATGCCTGGTTTGTTGTTTCATCAGAGTTGACTGTGGATACTTCAGATTGACTTAAAAAGCTTTAAGTACGTATATTTTCTTTGTCTTTTCACATTTGATCAGCCTCGTGCGTGGTTCCTTTATATGCATTCATAGCGATCTTTATCCCCTATGAATCTGATTAGAAATTGAAATGATTCTGGTACTGATCCAACATATTTTCCAATTGTTAAACCCACAGTATGAGCAACGAAGAAGAACTGCAACCTGAACCAATCACATGGAAGTTTCTTAAACAAGCACAAAGTTTCCTATAATTTATTGTACTGAACTTGTATTTTAGACGCATCTAACACTTCTAGGTTTTTATTTATTTATTTTTTTGGTACAACAAGGACAATCAGCCCTGCCCTCTTCTGTTCTGTCTGTTATTGATTAGACACACAGGGAAATCACTGAGATCAAAGAGACTGAGTGAAGCCAAGCCGAATAACAAGTAAGCGTGGTTATGGGAACGATCCATAATGTATCAGAGAGTCTGTGTGCGTTCTGGGGTGTATGTCAGATCCTCATGCAGTACCTTTTCCCATATGTTGACTTGCTGTGTTTGAATTATTATATTTTTATGGCGAAAAGCTTGAGGGATAGTGGTGTGTGGTGAGTATTGTCTCCTACTAATCTTCGCTCCCTTATCCTTGTCACCACCTAAATGCACCCCCTGCCCATTCTGTCCACGCAATAATGTATCTTCATCTCAACATTTCAACATTATTAATATCCCCTGGTTATATTTATGTGTATAATTTCTGAATCTAAGCCATGGTTTTCTCTTTCTTGGTGTGATTTTGAATGTAGTCGCCACCAAATATTCATAATAAGTCATAATGTTGCCTCCTGTTTCCAGAGTCTGTGGAGTTCCAGGTTTCTAAAATTTGTCGATCATTCACAGGAGTCCCTACGGAGAGAATTTTGTTCCTTTATTCATCAATTAAAAAGAATACATTTGCAGTTAAAAATAATAGATTTTCTTTGTCAAACTATGACCCTGCCTCCCAATGTCCTCTTCCATCAACATAATAGTATTTACTAAAACCCATCACTCCACACACTATCTTTTATCATTTTGTTATCAATGTTTGTTGCTAACACCACTTTTAGAAAGAAAAGATTTTAATGGGGTTCTGAAAAATCTTATTTTAACCTTCCAGTCAGATCGACTTTTTTTTTATTGCCACTAATTGTTTTTTGCTCTCAAATCTCTTTTTTGGTTGCAAATTTGTTCTTTTTGATTGATGGATAAAGGAACATAATTCTCTCCATAAGTTTCCAATATCAGTCCAACCAACATTTAGCTGGTTTCACCACCCCTCTGCTTTGTCATCCGTCCATCCATCCATCCAGTCATCCATCCATCTGTTCATCCACCTGTGCATCTATTCATCCATCCATCTATCCCTTCATCCACTAAGAATCCATCTATCTGTCTGTCAACCTATTCACAATCCATCTATCTGATCATCCATCCATCAACCCATCCATCTATTCATCCATCTGTCCTAATAATCCATCCATCCATCCATCGAATCCATCCATCAAATCCATCCATCCATCCAAGAGACTTTATGGCCCCAGCCCAAACAGCTGTTACCTCAGCCCACAGTACAGACTCTACAGTTTCCTTTGTGTTTCTAATGAACATTCCCTCACCTACAATCATGTCTGCAACCTAAGTGGTGTGGCCTGTGAGCATTTGATGTCTATATTCTACAATACAACAGTTGGGATCAATACCTCATTACAAGTTTATAAACCAGTGGCTGCAGACATTGACAGCTGAAAGAATCAACATCTCAGTTTTGCTTTGATCAGGGTTTTCCCCAGGTTTCAAAAGGTCTTAACTGTGTATTATGGTCTTATTGGGTTTAGGTCTGAAAGCAGTTTGGTTATGTCTATGGAGAGATCATAGCCGGAGGTTAAAATAACTAGTTTGTCAAGGTTGAAGTACCCGCATTAACATCAGAAACAACAATCTCAATGTTTTTTTCACCCAAAGTTTTTTCACCTTGACCTCTATATATAACAACATCTTGATCTCTTGTATTGATCATGCTATGAAATTGTTGTCTATTTGCTAAATCAAATCATACTATCTTAAATAAATACTTACCATGATTATTTGAGGAAGAGTGAACTTTCAGATCAAATATGTAACAAATCCCATTATTTCTCCAGTTATAACCAAATGTAACCATTTGAACAGCAACAGATGAATTTCATGTGTATAGTAGTTACAGTCAGTGGTGTAGTCCGGGGTGTACAGCAGTTTACCTACTTATTTTCAGTCACCGTTGTGTGTATTTACTTCTAACCCCCCTGATATGCACCTTTCAGTAATATCTGCAAGCTAAATTGTCCATTGCTTCCTGTATGAAGGTGAAGCCATGACCCGCCCTACTCTGTGTCTAATTGGCTAGTACTCACTGCCTTCACTGATTAGATTGGTTAACTCTAGGCATGAGAACTGATTAGCCAATCAGAGGTAGAGTAGGGTGGGTCATGCCAAGAAAAATATTGGTAATTAGTGCTTGCCACCTCTGGAACCTGTTTGGACACCTCATGCTCCAGTACCACTGTAATTGATTGACAGTTCACTGCATGTTTCATTGAAAGATGCACAATTATTGAAATTACAAATGAGAAAGGCAGAATATCTTCTACAATGTTGTGTAGTGTAGTGTGTTGTTTAAGTGTGACACACATTGAGAGAACTTACTTTCATGGAATATATAATTCTGAGGTAAATTTGAAGGTGCTTTCAGAATGAGTCACTATTTTAAACTACTGGCCATATGACCGCACATTTAGAGAAGAGATGTCACTAATAGTTCAACTATGTGAGTAGGCTAACATTATGAAATCCTAATATCGTGAAAGGCTAACATTATGAAAGGCCAATGTTATAAAAGCCTAACGTTATAAAATGCTAATGTTATGAAATGCTAATGTTATCAAGTCATGATAATTTTAATAGTGAGAAAATACTGCTGATGGATTGGTGGATAAACTAAATAGAGTAGTTTTACATGTCACTGTTTCTAGAACAGGGCTTTTTTTTTTGTGGACAAATTAAAAAAGGTTATAGTTAATGGTTATGGTTATAGTGCACAGTGCTCGGTATCATCAGGATGAGAATAATTTCTCTTAGCATATGCCACAAACTGCTTCTAGAAGCCATTAACCTATTATTGTTTTTGTTTAAATAAAATAATTAAATACATAAATTAAATAAAAAATATTATTGTTTTGTTTTTTGTTTTGTTTTATTTTCTCACAGAGCCCTGGAATAAAGACTCGGATGACTGAACACACTGTTGTTTTATCAGTGTTTGTCTTTGTTAGTTATTGTTTATCAACTTCTGTTTATCATCATATTCTGTTTTACACATCTTGAGGGGAAATATGAAAAAAAAAAAAAAAAAGCCAGCAAATATTAAACAGTCTCACCATATTGCTACACATCTGTTTCTCGGGTTTGTGTTTGTTTGTGTGTGTGTGTGTGTGTGTGTGTGTGTGTGTGTAGACTCAGCTGTGTCGTGTACCAGTGTGTGGGTTGTAAAGATAGACGGCTGTTAATATCAGATTGTCAGACTGGACCAAATGTTCCGTTGTGGATAAAGACTATTACAAATGACTGGAGGCTGAATTTCATGAGACAGAAATCACAGCAGATAAATAACATAGGAAATACCAAATTCACAAACATAAATAAACAAGCACACACAGATATGCAAACGTGTCAAATAACACACACACACACACACACACACACGTACACAAACTCCTACTTTAAGCAATTGTAGCAGTACCTGTAAGGTTCCAAAGACAAAAGTTTTAATGTGAAGGTTATTCATTACCGTTATGTCTTTATTTCAGACATGAAACCATTAAAAATAAGTGATGAATCAGTGGGGGAGTTTTATGTGCTTTCTACCAGGGCTTATGTTTTCATATGAAAGACAGAGACAAAGGAAGAGCCCAACCAGAATCCACCCAGGTGGTGAGGCACTGGAGGCAGGAGATGAGAGAAAAACTGATAGGATGTCTGTAGGAGGGGAGGCAATGAGGCAGAGAAGAAAAGAAAGACACAGATTCGGTCTTATGATTGTGTTTGTCTTCACTTGGCTTTGTTTTCTCCTCAGTACATTCTTTCCTCTTGCCTATGCCCTGTCTTCCTTCCTTTCTGTTTTCTCTGTCATTTTGCTCTTCTTTTTTTGTCCACTAGGGGGAGGGTATGAACTACCTTATTTTCTGCTTATCTATGTATCTATTATTCCTCCTTCCTTTTCTCAGTGAGTCCAGATGATTGGGGAATGTGGATTCTTCTTTCTTTTTTGACTTTTTTTATTTAGTAACACACACCCCGAAGCAAAGATGCGATACTTGTTCTTGACCGTAGTGGTTGTAAAATCACTAAAAATATATGATCGTATAAAAGATTACAAGCTAGGGGTGTAGACATTACGTTTCATTTGGCTGTGATTTTGCCTGCTTTTGTTAGGAAAAGCACAGCATGCAGTTTGTTTTTCTTTTGTAATAAAGCTGGTTA
This sequence comes from Maxillicosta whitleyi, assembly GCA_029822895.1. Classification (NCBI taxonomy): domain Eukaryota; kingdom Metazoa; phylum Chordata; class Actinopteri; order Perciformes; family Neosebastidae; genus Maxillicosta; species Maxillicosta whitleyi. The sequence continues at coordinate 10,012,204 of JAPSES010000019.1, read as the reverse complement.
AATTCATTGCCGGAGGAGAAAAAAAAAAACCTTAAGGTTACAGAAAGTAAAAGCTTTATGATTTAAAGCTCATATACCTTGACAAGTGCTCTCTGTTTAGAAAACAGCAAAGATGTTACAGAAAAATAGAAAAATGGACACTTTGTACAACAAGCTTTGATCATATTATCAGCACAAAATGCAGTTAAGGCAGAGGGACAGTAGGGACTAGTGTTTTTCCAGAGGCATTTAATCAGTTTTTATGGGAATACACTGACATTCACAATGTAATTTACCAACATATGTTCATCCATCTGTATAACCATTAAGGTGAACAGCTAAAGTTGCACCTATATATACTCTTATAACCTGAAAATCTGTTATGGGTGCAATGTGTTCGTGTTTCTTATGTGTCGGTGTTAATCGTGGTGCATTCTGCTTCATCATCGGTATTTCGTTTTTGTTCTTCTTTTATCTGTAACTTTCTCGGAGCTGCTGAAAATACTCAACTTCCCCAGAGAAATCATTAAAGTTTCATCGAGTCTTTAGAAAAATACATGATTGCACCATTTATAAGGCATGTTAAATAACAAGGCCTGCAGTACAGATGTCATTAATAGAGCAGGAGCCTGAAGCTTTTAAGACGATGACTCTTTCCAGTGACACAATGAGTCTTGAATCTGCCAGCGTGATTGATATCTTCCAATGTGTTTTATTTGACTTTTTTTTTTATTTTTTTTTTTTTATGAAATTTACTTCTATCAGATAAATTACTTCAAATCTCATTTGTTACATCTAAAATAGGCTAGTTTTCCAGCTTTCTGCCTCTATTCCTTATCACATCATTAACCCATAAAGACCCAAACAGTTACTGATGACCGATGACTGAGCTAAAATGCTGCTCAGTGAATCTTATCAGTACATGTAAATAAATGCAGTTTGTCATCTTTTCATGCTCATCAGATATGACCCATTTGGACATTCAGAGGCTCTGTAATCACCATGGAAACACCATCATCTTCTGTAATATTGACTCACCAGTAATGCCCATGGAGTTAGATCAATGACAGTGGATGGAAATGTTTGTTTTTACATCCAGTTATGTATATTTTTGCTGGAAAAACTCACTTTTCCTCAATTTTCTCTGTTTCTAGTGTAACTAGGGATGCACTGATGCTGATACCAGTATCAGGTATTGATCCAATATTGAGCGTGAATACTTGTACTCATATTTGTAAAAGTACTGTGATACAACCGCACCAATACCACTTAAGGCTGCATGACATTTGCAGTTAAGTGCAGCAGGTACGCATCAGAGGAGTAATGTCAGCAGTGTGGAGATTAACATTAAGACACAGACAGATATGGACGGAGGGTTAGGGTTAGGGTCTGTCTGTCCTCTGTGTACGCAATTCTGACTGTTTTCCAGGTGCTTGCGGATGCGTACCCAGATGGACAATACCAGTGAGAACCGTGAAGGTAGAGGATGTGTTCAAACAGCGACTGAATGAGTTAGTGAAAAAACACTGACGTATTTCTGACAACTACCCTCATCGATATCACCATTAGTATCTACATTAGTATTACCTCTGTCATCTCCATGTTTGTTCCCAAAATATTTCACTTTTCTTCATGGTATTTGACCCGTACAGTTAATTAAGAGCAGCTCCCCCTGGTGGTTTGATTCATAAACGCTCATTTCAACTCATTAAATGTCAGTAGCAGCACTCCAGTCAGACTAATGACAGCAACAATAAAGCACATTTTCAAAAGTAACTAAGAACTGTAATGGGATTATTAAGTACTCATGTCAGTACTGCGTATTGGTAAGTACTCAAATGTAAGTACTTGTACTCTGAAAAAAAAAAGTGGTATCGGTGCATCCCTAATAATAACCTTCAACTTTAATCTTAGTTTAAATGAACATTTACATGAGTGAATTACATGTAGGAAAATACCTGATGTACACTTAAAAACATAAAATACACTGGATATTATAATAAATGGTCATAAATCACTCAAGAAAGGTTACATAGACCTCTTGGGAACTGACACAAAAGTAGCACTGGATCTTTATGGGTTAAAAAACTCTGCTGCATTAAAGGAGGCGTGATCCACAGATGGCAAATGCATCCCATATTTTACCCACATTAAATGTATTGTGATTTCATTGCTGTTGTAAGAAGCTGTAATGTTGTTGGCTCAGATGTGTTTTCTGTCCTGTCCTGTATGAAATAATGAGACTACGTTAATGAAGCAGAGCATCGAGACAATCACACTGTTTTCAGGCCTCATAAGCAGAACGAAGACATACAGTATTCCTATTTTATGTGTCTGTTTATATAAGTGTTAAAGAAAATCAAAACGTATTTTATTTATTTATTTATTTTTTTTATTCTAGTTATATTAAAAAGCAACAACAGTGACTTTGGGTGTTGAATTAGTTCTTTCAGCCAGTTGGATATAGTATGAAATTGTAGAACAGATAAAGTTTTGCAAATGAAAATGAGTCTGAAGCCTTATGATTTTATAGGTAAATGCATTTTTATTGTTATTTGTATTTTTTTTTTACCTGTATGTCTTGTGCAGGAGATAGATTTTGAAACATGCTTAATGCCGAGGTTCACCGCGGCATTAATTAATATTCTATTCCTGTTCATTCGGAGTAAAAAAGTAAATGCGGTTGAATGAATGTGAAATTTGTCACTGAGGGAAGTTGTAATTTTATTACTAGATTTTCTGACTGGATTTGAGATGCACCATTTATCCGCTATGCATTCATCACCAGACTGGACACCAAATCTCCATCTTTTATTAAGTCTTAACACACTCTTCTGTTTCTCACCCTTACTCATTTTTACCCATGTAAATTTCCAAGTCTGTTTATTAGCGAAAACAAGTAAATGAACAATAGATGGGCTGGCGGAAGTTGGGAGGAGTGAAGATAGTCTTTCACTACTGATTAAATTATCAGCTTGGCGCCCCATCGGGGGCAAAAAGGCATGAAATTGCTTGACATTTTTTCTCCTTGCACACTCTGCTATTAGCCATTTCCTCAGCTCCATTTCACCAGGAGGAGGACGGCGAGAGCCTTTGAAAGTCACTTTGGAGTAGCTTGAGGATTTGTCAGGGATAATGTTGAGTGAAGGTGGACAGATCTGCGGGACATTGAACGTCGTGACAGGGCAGTTGTGTGCGCCATCAGATCAGACAGAGGCACAGTGTTATAATCAGATATTCTAAGGTCCTGTAAGTTAAACGTTCATAGAATTAGATGTGTTAATATATTCAGATTTGAGTGCCCAGAGTTGCTGAAGTACACCTTTTACTCTTGAGTGGTCATAACCTCCTCTTCAATATCAAACACTGCACATACACACAATCTTGTGCTTTGTGGCGCACACAAACATACGTACACACACCTTCTTTCCACAAAGACAAACCTCTAATGTACCTTGACTTTCTCCTGTCCCACCTCAGTAACTCAGTTGGGACTTTTATAACTTTTTAAAACAGCCCAAGGCTTTCTCTTTTCTCATTTTTTTATTTTATTTTATTTTTTTATTTTAACACCTGCAGGATTCATGGGGCGATTTAAACACGCTGCATCACTCCACCCCACCCCTCTCACCGACACTGTAAGAGTGAGGACGCTTAAGAAATGCCATATTTTTGCATTCTGTCTCCATCTTTCCCCCGCAAAAATCAAAGGCTGTCCATTTTTCTGTCTCCAGTCTTGTCTCCATGCATCACTCTACCTCACTTTTTACATTTTAAAAAGTTTTTATTAAAGCATCTCTTGGACTGGGGTTGGATTCTGGCAGCGGGAGCACTGAGGCAGATGATGGAGCATTTAGCATGAAAAGGTTAAAGGTTTGCGTCCCAAATGGCAAGGTGGCGATAAGGTGGTGTGGCCTTCAGTGGCTCAGAAGAAGAAAAGGGCAAGATGAATGTCACCACAGTCTTGTGGGAAATATAAATCACACCTGAAAGCTACAATTTTAACATTTCTGGGGACATTCACTACACAACTTTCCGAAAATACACCAAAATAAGACTATTTCTCTTGAGAATGCAACTTCAAAAGAGTAACTTCACCAACACACTTTGTCAAAGGTGGGGATTTAGAGCATTACAGAAACACTCTTCTTTCAAGTCATTCATTAATATATGGAGTTATTAGCTCTTTATTTACAATGCAATAGAAATATTTTATATCACCTTAACTCATGAAGGAATGCATTTCAGTCTGTCCTCCCTGAAGCATAAATGGATTCAAAGAGGAAGGACTTTGGGGTCTGTAATATCTTATTATACTTATAAAGATGAAAAATACTCAGATTTCAAAGGTTTTGGGTAATTGCCGATGTAAGGCTACATGCACAACAATTCAAACTCAAGCCTGTCAAGCATTTTTAACTAAGAAATCTTTATTATGTGCATTTTAACATGCCTGAATCTTGTGTGACAATGATCATGTGCGTACACTAGGTATTTGTAATCTGGTATAAAGAAAAGAAGTATAGAAGTAGCATAGGATAGAAGTATTTACCAGTATAATAAAAACACAGAATTAAAAGATACAACAGCTCCTGGCAAGACAGAACTGCCAGTGGACCATTCATTATAACCCTAACCCTCTTAAATTAAAAGTGGATAGTCAAGGGAATGTCTTTTTCATCCAGAAAGGGTCACATATCAGGGTAAAACACATAGGGACTGATACCCAATTAGGACATTTTTTTGTGTTTATATTCACATTAGTGTCTTTGTCATGAGCCTTATCCTGCTGTTGAACATATTACATATCATATATATATACCTTCCTGTGGACGTGATGAATACTAGTGTCCTAGTGGCTCATTACTGCACAGGCACTTGTGATGTTTACAACATAACATGGTCATTTAATCTGACATTTCAGTAGCTGCTGCCTAACTTTAAACTCACTGTGGATACAGAAAATGAGCTCACTTTGGTTTTCAGTAGACTTAGCTTTATTAAATGCTAACATTGTGGTGTGGATTTGTCTTAATGGTATTCAACTACTGCCAGCAATGGGAGAGGAGATCAACAGGTAAACACGTCCTCCGGCTGTTGTTCTGTCACTGTCATCAAGTAGCACAAGGAAGAGGATGAAGTAAAGGTTATTGTACCTCTGCACAAGCAAATCATAACTATCAGTAACCAGGAAAAGATACATATTTGTAACTGTATCTCAGATATAGGGCTGGGTGATGAAACCATAACCATATATAACCGTGAAATAACTTTCCCTTGATAGAAATATGAGACGTGTTTGATATAATTTCTGTAGAATTGATTTGTCCATGTTTTAACAGACATAAGAACAGCCAATCATAATTAAGCAGTGCCGCATTGAACCAATCACACTAGAGCCACAGACAGTTAGGTTGAGGCACACAGTACAGGTGTAAGAGCACGCTAATGTTTGAGCAGCAGTGGGAGGTAACGAGCGTTCCCACGGGGGAAAATGTGACTGAGACGTCAGGTGACCGGGTTACTGGAAAGTAGGGTGTGAACCGTTTCAGTTCAGGGCCTTCAATATGATACAGACATGCACTGAAGGGAATACATGAAGCCTGTGTGAACAACACAAACACTCACCTTTATTTAAGTTTCATTTTCAGTTTACACCAGTTATGTCAGTTAAGGAACGCACCCCCACGTTTTGCTTGTGTTCTCCTTTAAAACTTGAAAGCTTTTACCTGCTGGTCAGACTTTTACTTTAGTTTTAATTATAATAATATATATATATGGACCTGTTTTGTTTATGTGAAACAGTTGTATAATGGTCTTCAGCATATCTGTCATGTTCAACCTCTGATAGAACTCATATTTAAATTAAAGCACATTTTCTGATGTCTAACCCTATCTAACTTATGTGTAATGAAAAATTTAAGCTTGATAAAAATAGGAATTTGATTTATATCATGATATATATTGATATTGTCTGATATTTAAAAAAAATATATATATATTATGATATGATTTTTGTTCATATCACCCAGCCCTACACAGATACTTTCAGAGTACTTCTCAAAATTATGTTTAGGTTGAATGTGAGATGCTCAAATTGGAATGAGACGTTCACATGCACAAACACAAAGGTGGGATATTTCAAGAACCCCACAGTAGCTGTAGCACATGTGTGTATAGTCATTGTTTCCAACAGTCTCTGTTTGTGTGTGCCCAGACTGAAACACAGTTCTTTTCTCATTTCCAAAGTGAAAAAAGGATTGACAGGGGTTTTAAGAGGATTTAAGGAAGTAGTGTTGATGCTTGGTATAAATGGAGACAAGGTTATGCTCTTTAGAAATATGTCAGTGTGTACATTTACTGAACCGCGCTCAAAAAATTAGTAAGTAAGCTTATTAATACTTTTCATGGTTTAGAACAAAATATTACCACTTATGTGAGGCCAGATGAGCTGTTCAGTGATGAAAAACTGACACGTAGTTATTATGTAGGCTATAAACATAAAATTAAGGCATGCAGCTCTTCTACTAGTTCTTGTTGGAGTGCATTTCATAAGAGGCATCTATTTTTCAAAAGCTTCCACTTTTGTCTTCATTATCTCCTCATCTTTGTTTTTCTGCTTGAATATCTACAACCCCTCACCTCCCCTTCCTTTGTTTTTTTCACCAACATGAATTAAGATAAAAAAAAAAAAAGAAAAGAAAACATTCCACATTGATGCATTTCTGTCCTGCTTATCTTGTCAGGTTGGACAAATATGGACGGTGTATAAAATGGCCTTGTCATAACTGAAGGTCAAAACAGATCTATGATGTGGGAGGGTTTAAGGATTGTTGGTGTGAGAGGGAGAAAGAAAGAACAAATTAATGTAGGAATTGGAAGCAAAGAGGGAGGGAAGACAGTTTTCTCTAATAATAATGAATTGCAAAGATAAGGGCTTAGCTACAGACTCCCACTATCTGCACCATGAAAAACAGCCAAGCACAGCCTGAGCAGAAACTTTATGTCCTTCTGTGGGTGTGTGTAACAGACTTCTTTGTGAGTTCTGGGCTCCATTAACAGGTTATACAGATGCAGTGAGATCAAATTAAAAGTACTGACATCTGACTGACCCGTACTCATACCTTATTCATCATTTCCATATCTTCATTATCTGCTTTAGGGATAGATTTCACAATGACGAGACATTTAGGAAGAACAGAAACCCAGTGTAAACAGTGCAGTCATGTTTGACTTTGAAAGGGTTCAGATTCCTTTTGCAATTTCTCTTAAAAAAAAAAAAATCTTTTTTACATTAAAATAGCACCAAACAAATTAAAAGCATTCCAGTAGATGGTAAACATTTGGCTCAAAACCATAAATGCCATCATCGATCTTAGAAAGTCACAGGAACACCAAAGTCAGAGAGACAAATTATCTAAAAACCCATGTGCAAAAGTCATAATATAATGGGTCCGTCCCTATGTTCAGAAGGTTCTATGTTCAGAAGGTTAGGGTTAGGGTTATTTTTACTTTTGCTTTTACAAACTCCTCTGTTAATGAAAAAGTCACAAACTGATTGATTTC
>JAPSES010000019.1:9902003-9948134 GCA_029822895.1 Maxillicosta whitleyi | reverse complement strand
TTAAATACACAATACATATCCAATAATACATGCACAGCTGTTATATCTGTATTTGGACCAAATTCCTTGTTTCCTGCTTTAGCTGATCTGTTTTTATTATTGACCCATGATTCCATTTTAGTCTTCATTATTAAATAATCTGCCATTTTTTTTCACCAAATGGTTTCCTTTATCACCTGTACTAGGCTATAAAACAAAAAGATATTCAATGATGCACTGATCCTTTAACAGGAGTTTGTGAAGGAAGTGGTTTAGATGTTTATTAACGCTGTCCTGCTCTACTTTTCTTTAAACCAAATCCTGTTTTCTTTTTTGTGTGTGTATATATATATATATATATATACATATCAGTTTTACCTGTAAATTAACAGTTCAGGTCTAAAGGTGTTTATATAGATATTATATATTAATCTGACACTTATTTCCATCATAAATACTATTAAATTATTAAACCGACTTGTCTACAAGCATAAAAAATCTGGAAATATTCCATAATAAACTCATAAATGTTAAAGTAAATTTGTAAATGCTTGACTTGGATAATGTTATTAGCTGCAATTTCAAGACGTCAATACACATGGAAGTCTTACTATAAAGACAGTTTTTTTTTTTTTGTCTTTAGTTTTAAAGTCAATCTGATAATTCATATACATTTCCTGTGTGTAAAGGAAGTGGTTTATGTCTGATCAGCCTGATTTCATCTTTAAATAACAGACTATTGACCAGTAAATTAAGTAATTTGGGCCTGGACATTTATTTAAATTAAAATGTTTTGGGTTTTTTTTTTTTTAATCGGTTAAAATTTTACATTCTAAAGGTCACTGTAGGTCATTTTAACAGCTTGTTTTTTTTGTGGTACAGGTGAAAAATATTCAGTAATTAACTCGATATGATAAATAAATAAGTAATAAGTAAGTAAAAAACAAAACAAAACAGTAAATCAGCAAATCCTGAAACATTTGTTCATGAGTCTTCCTTTAATTTTTAAAGTAAATCACACGCACACTTCCTGTATGTGAAGGAAGTGGTTTAGATGTCAACATTGTCCTGCTCTGCTTTAATTTGGATTAAACACACGGTTTTCTTCTTTCTTTAACGCATCTTCATCAGTAATTTAAGGATTTGGATTTGCATTAAGATGTTTAGTTTCATTATATATGAATTTGGCTGTCGTGTTTGTGATTAATAGTGAGACTTGTTGAAAAAAAGCATGTTTTGTATGAAAAATAAGTCATGCACAAGGCTACACAGTAAAGCTGAAAATCCTAAACTGTGTCATGATTAACCATTTTCCTATTGCTGACTGATCCAGTGTCATAAAACATGAAACAAATTCTATAAAGGTGTTACAACAAAGACTTTACATGGTTGTACATCTAAGTATGCATGCTTCTATCTTCTGTGCTAAGGAAGTGGTTTGAGCTGCCCGTCAACATTGTCCTGCTCAGCTTATTTAGACCACACTCCCGGTTTTGTTCTTCGTCTGTTGTTGTGTTGTCATCTTTTCCCCACTTAGTCGTCAGGCCTCAGTGCAGAAGTGAAACAGCTCAGACAATTCACTCCCAAATGGCAAAATCTCACGAGAAGCAGCCGTCAAATGTGACTTTTTATCGGTATGTCATTTGTTGATAATTATGCGATACTATCATGGTCGTCGTGTTCAGTTTTGAGCACTGAACGTTGAGCTTGGACGACCACAAACACGTACTCCCGCTCTTTCTTTATCTACCCCTTTCTCTCTCTTTCTCTTTCTGCACTCTGATACAAATATACCAAAATGCGGCCTGACCGCCAATGCCACAACTGACTTCCTGTTCAATGTCTCTCATAGCACAGGCTCTTGTTGCACGGTTGACACAAAACAACTTTTAAAAAACATCACCTTTTGCAAACCAACAACCTTTAGAGAAATTCACACCGGACATGTAAAGGTAGAGCAAAAAACATGGTCACGCTTACTTTGGAAATCTAACGCTGATTCGTTTTCTTAGAAGTTAAATTATTTGATGCTTGCGTAGTGTCAAATAAGTACCAACTATAATTAATCCTAATAACATTAACAGCTCCATTTCAACTCAGTTAAATGGAAATTCTCTCCTGTACGTTAATATTTGCGCACACTTTTAACTTATAATCAGTATCAAAAATATGCAGGTCTGTGCAGGAAATTTTGTAAAAAAAAAAAAAAAGCCAACTGTACAACAGTTTCTTTCGAGGAAATTTAAGAAATGAGTTACTGGTAGCACCTCAGTCTTTTTTAACCAATTCGTCGCCTGCCCTATATGGAAACTTTGACTCTAAGTGTATAAGTCAGCAGCTCGGCTGTTGCATCACGCCAGCTTGCCAAAACTGCGTTCTCAGGGCGCGATCACAGGGTGTTTACAACTAGGACTCGCATCTGCCCAGAAATACACACACACATTAACTTTAACAGTCCACACCTCAAACATAAACACCTAAAATATATGTGTATTTAATAAACCTATTATGGTACAACCTGAAAATATGATCATACATGCACAGTGGTGTTCTTCTTTACTTAGAAAGGGATTCACATGTTTTTTTTTTTTGTTTTTTTTTATGCCCCAAATTACATGAAATAAACTACAACTAATGATCAGTGTCTCTACTGATTTACCTGCCTATTGCTTTTCATGTGACAGAAAGAGTATTAGGTTTTTGGAGGTTACTTGTAATTTATGTATTAAGCACAGACTCTATAATAAACAATAAACAGCAATTAATAGTAATAGAAATAAATAATGGTTGAAGTTTCTATGATATTGCTGTTGGTTTGTGTTTTACTATTTTGGGTTAAGTGTTTTGAACGTTACCATGTTGTGAAACTAGACAAGCTAATGCTAACCTAGTAAAAAACCTCAACTAACACTGTCATGTTAAACACCGCTATATAGTTTCACATGCTGAAATGAAATTTATAGCATAAAATTTTCTATTGTTTTATACCAGGTTTCATTAAACACATATCAGATGTTTATAATTGTTTGTGCTGCTTCTTGTAATGGGGTCAGGGATCAAATTACATAGTGACGTTAACCTTTACAACCCATTTTCTTCAGGTTTTTTGTGTGTGTCTTTTAAGGTTGTGCTCGTATTTCCTGTATTTTCATGTGGTGTCTGAAGAAAAGAGAATGAGAAATAAATCTATTTTCTCTCTTCAACCCTGCATTAACACCAAACTTAGAAGTAGCCTGCCTAACACACTTACAAATGACTGTATAAACACACCAGTTAGCACTAGCTCACCTAGTTAGCAGGCTACCTGACTAACCATAGAATCCTATGAGAATTAATGCTATATTAGCTAACGTAGCTAAGTTATGCTAGCAGGCTGTATACTGTAATTAAAAACTTGTAAATTTGTAATAGTTTTGTGACAGAATCTTCTATTTTGTTCATGTATTTTTTGAAAAACAACTACAATAGAGCTGAATAGAAAATAAATAAATAAATAACAGAGGTCCAAATCATGTCATATGTACGTATGCCAAGTTAGCATCGTGTAAAATCAAAACGGTTGTCATGGACTAACGGTAACTGAAATTGGCCGCACATTCTACGTTTCTGGTTTATCAGTGGAGCATTAGGTCCCACCAAAACATATTCCAATAAATGTTTTGTTCTTTGTCATTCACTAACTTATTCTTGTATTTGTATTGTTTTGAAAGTCTTTTAATGACCTTCCCTTTGTACAGAGCAGTGTTTGTAGCTTCTATTTTCACAATCACAGGGTCTTCCACCTCCATTTATAACTTTTCTCGTCCCTCTTCCACTGTTTTCCATAGTTTCCAGTCTTTAGACGTGACCTTGTCATAGCCGTGGAGACTATGGGTGAAGCGTAGCAATACACTGAATAAGTACTGGTTGAAAATTGTTGGCTCTATGGGCATTGTTTGTTCTGGGTATTCGGGGCTGGATGTTTTGGCAGTAGTCCTGGATGTCTTTTTTTTAATATTATTATTTATTAATTTTTTAACTAAGCATATGAGTAAATGTGTATCTTGTCAAATTTGAGAGAGTGTGAGGCAAGTAAGGCATGTTGCGGTATTTGTAGAGAAAATACCACAAATTTGGTCTGGGTTTTTTTAAGCCCCGGATGTTTTCAAGTCCTGGTGACGCATCTAGTTGGGTCCAACAGTTGATCTCTATATGATCTTTAAAATCGTACCCATAAACTGGCAAATTACAACAGCACCGATGAGATTCAACATTAACTTATGTTAGTTGCACACTGATAGTTTGAGGTGTTGTGGTAGATCAGCTGTACAGTCTAACATGTACCAAAACCATGGCCCAAAGATAGATGCGTTTTTATATTTGTTTTTTGTTTGGTTTTTTTTGTTGTTGTTTTTTATAGCCAAACGTGTTACTAGTCTGTGCCCCTACAGACGAATGTGATCTGAGTCAAATTAGACATTTCACTCTGTAACTTGCAGCTCAAAGCAGAAAGTGCTTTTTTTTAATCCAGAATGTTGGAGATACAAACTAATGTTGCTGCTGCACAATAATCAAGATTCTCTTTTTCTCAGTGTAAGTTGAATGAGAGAATAACCCAATGTAAATGGACTAGAGGAAAAAGTCCAAACAGTGGTGCTTTTTTTTTTTTTTTTTTTTACAAGTTTTTTCAGTCCATAATGGGGGATAAACACCTCTGTTGCAATGGAACAATCTATTATTTTTATACATTGTCTATCTAATATTAAACTGGCATGACAAACGACACAACCTGTGAACTCCTGTAGTCACCAGAACTGCCATGTTACTAATGAGGTAGACTTTCTAAGAAGAGTCTGTGTGGAAACATTAAACCACAGCTGTTGTTTTGTTTCACAGCTGCATGTCTGAGCATTCTCCTGCTTTTCAAACATAAAGGAGCTTTAAGACCAAACTGATCAGAAAGATGACAGTATGAACAGAAATCGAACATCAGAAATTAACTCCAGAGACCGAAACATAGGTTTTATATTGACTCGGTTTTAGAGCCTTGTGTGGGTACTCATGGAACTGCAGGTTTTGACTCTCAATTGTAGGATTCAGAGGTCGTTGCATCACATTTACATAGACTTTTTCGCTTTGAAGCTGTGAAAGTTTAACAGCAGTGATATCTTGGTTTAGAGGCTAATCTTTACTGATCTGCAGAAGTGATAAAAGTCGTCACATTCTTTAATCCAGTAAAAGTTCAGATATGTGCGTTCAACAGACTGGCGACTGTAGAAGTTCTAATTCTATTGAGTTCAGGCTCTGAAATGTTTAAAAGTTATGGAATTAGTCACAGAAAAAAATATTTGACCTTTGTTTTCTTTAAAGTTCAACAAAAGGTACATTCATTTGAACAAATATAATAACAACAAAAATATCTCATTAGTTTAATTTCAGAGCTGATATCTATCCATTTTCCATGTTTTCTTGATAAAAACCAAATTCACTTCAGTTCTTACATCAATATTTAAGTCATAGTACTGACAAAAACAGTGCTTTTAGACATTCCATGTTTTCTTTTCTGTTTGTTTTAGTCACATGACACACACAGGCATTGGAATGTGACTTTTGATGGTCTAATAATTTTTCCCGGTGACTGTATCTTATATTATATTGAAACTCTGCATTGATTTTAAATGACTCAGTATTTATTTATTACAACTTAACTATTTATTATGCTTCTTCTTGCTGCCTGTCTATTGTTGTGTAGCATGTGTGTGATTCTGCAGCAAACAAATTGCCCGTTTGGGACAAAGAATAAAACTGAACTGAACTATATTTATAGGCCATACTCTGTATTCAATTTACATATAAGTGAAAAGCAGAATTGCAAATGTAAAGGTAATGTTTTATGCCTAGTTGTAGCATAACACTGTAAATTACAGTACCACATGGAAAAAAAAAACATCCCTTTTTGTAGGAATTCATAGTGATGTTAACTTAGTTTCGCTGACAGCAGAAGAATTGAATACTTTCAGAATCGGTCAACAACAGATGCTGAAAACATAATTGCGATGACAGTTGGACTTAAATGATGGCAAAAAAAAAACACAAAACGACAAGAGGGATGAGCTACAGCTACAGCTACTCCTGCAAGATTTTATAGATTAAAAAAAATACTGACTGGTTTGTAGTCCAGCTCTGGGAAACAAAATGACAAACAGCATGATGGACATGGCAAATATAAACATAATAACACACAGGTAAGTTTGGTGGAAAAATACTGTTTTTCATTAATGTTTCAAAAACCAAATAACAATGGGATAGAAAACATGCTGACCATTACATCCTCCAGTGTTATATTCCAGGGATGATAAATAAAGAGGTTGATATTCTGCATCTGGATGATTTACTGTTTTTTTTTTGTTTTTTTTTAATAATATAATCTCAAAACACAGTAACATGGACGACAGGTATCCCACTAGGGAACATTTTTCTATCATATTACAGCCTATTTTTGACTATAAATCACTGATATTTTCCCCTGGATGTGATGTTAAGGCTCATAATAGATAACCGACAGAAAAAAAAAAAGTATATTGCTGCATGCAGCCATAAATATCATCCATCTACTTTGAAGATTTCGCTGTCATTCTTCTGGTGGATTTGAGTTTGCTCTTTCTGATCAGATCAGATCTTCATTGCTGTGCAGAGATATAAGCCTCCTAAGTTTGCACTCAAAATGCTGTCAGAACAGTCTTGGTAATTGGAGGAAGAGAACAAAATACACTGAAAATCTCTCCAAAATTGAAAGATATGTATAAATGTCTATGGAACCTCTGTGTTCGATTAAATACGATAAGTCATTTGCAGTGGAATTTTTACTTTACACATCACAAGGCAGATTCACACGGGAAAATAATGCCTGTGTTACAACCCACGCAATTATTACAAATTAAGAAAGGTCAGTTGATAATACTATTCACATGCAAATGGGGCTTTAAATATGACTCACTCAGGCTAAGTATAACTGAGGATCTCCTGTGATTTTCATAGTAACCCCTCCTGTTTGTGTTTCATTCACATTTATTCAAGTCTATTTTTATTAGAATTAACAGATTATTTTTAGGCAATGGCTAGCACAAAATACAGAGGTGTGACCACAATGCCATGGGTGGGTGACCCCCCCCCCATTTGAAAATTTGCAAGGGAAAAAAAAAAGCTACTTCGATTGGGAATCAACCCCGAGTCTTCCACATTACAATCTGAACACTTTTTCAAAACTGCTATTTTGTTTTACCCCCCGCAACACATTGATTTTATGTCCTTGTACACTTGTGTGCCTACTTTTCTGGTTTAGATTGTACATGTTTTGTGTCAACAAAATTTCATTTTAATAAATCTATGAATGAATCAATATATAATTCACAGTAAGTTATATTTTACTGACAGAAACATCTTCAAAACATACAAAAATCACAAAAGTGTATGGATATCACACAAACCAGTTTCACTAGAATCATTCAGGTACCAACTGGTTTGTGAAATCATATTAAGTTTCTTATAGAATTTCCTCATTTATATTTCATCTTACAAGATTATGTGCCTTTGAGCATACTCTAAATTTCAACTATGAGATTTTTTTTTTTTTTTTTTTACTTTATTAAAATTATTAAAATACTTTATTAAAATTCCAGACATTTCAAGGTCTGGAAAACTGCATTTCAAAATTTCATACTTTTTAAGGCTTTCAAGGCGTGCACAAGCAGCATGATTTACAGATAACTGTTGAGCCTGCGCATCATCCATCTCATTATCTTTTGAGATTTTGCTCTTCTGAAGGATTTCAGTTTGCTCTTTCGGTGAATGGGCCTCCATGCTGTGTTGTGGCATGACCCTCCTGAATTTGCCTCCGTGAGGCTTTTGAAAGTTCCACTATAAATACCACCGCAACCCCCATAGTTTTTACCATTGAAATAGACAGAATGAATGTGCAAAGGCAACATAATATGCTGCAAATCACTCCAAATTATGAAAATGTCAACTTCTACTCTACTAATAATATCACAAGACCTCTGTGTTTGTTGAAATAGGGTCATTTGTGTTGAATTTTTACACAGAAATTGCAAACACTGCAGACTCACACAGACAACAATAATCCACAATAATTACAAATTACTTAAGGTCTACAAGTAGGACTTTTGTCATGAAATAAGGCATTAGGCATCACTTTTAGAGATAATGTTAAAACACTAAGATAAGGGTGTAATTTCAAAAGCACATGTCGTCCCCAGGTTACAGTCTAGACACTGGATGAGTCTGTTCTTTTTCCATAAAATTGCTCCTTTTCACTCACTTGCATAGAGATCACGGTTTGTGGCGAGTTCCTGAGCGTCAGTGTTGAGCTGGTCTGCGGAATCGTAACCACGGAAACGGTCGAACTTGATGCAGGAGGAGAGGTCCACCATCAGAGTGGACAAGGTGGTGATTTGATCAAGGAGGTCTCTGTTTTTCTCCAGCATCGCAGTCATGTTAGCTTTGAGGGAGAAAAGCATATAATAAGAAACATTCATTGACACTGACACTTTAGGATTGTGACTATTAGGCCCAAACCCAATTCATCCCTTGGCCCTACCCCTCCATTTTGTGTGTTCATGTGAAGGGGTAGGGGTATCCCATTTCTTGATGAAGGGCTGAGGGGAAGGGCTATTTGGCGGGCGAAACTGAGATTTTTCAGGACCACAATACAAACAGAAGGAAATTTCCTATAATTCTGTTCAAATCATCGGCAAAATGGAGGTAAACACAGCAAAAAAGTGCAATGCTGTGATGAAAGAAACACACAAATGTATGTGTTTTCTTTGTATATAACTTAATTATTGGATCGTCAATTCAATGTGTTACAAATCAATGTAGTTCCATGCAGCTAAACTGTGGAACAGTGTTCCTGGTGATGTGAGACAGACCTCTACTCTGACAATGTTTACGTCCAGGCTGAAAACAGCTCTGTTCAACTGTGCATAGATTAGAACAACTGAACGTGTTCTATCTGCACTCTTCTCTTTTGCTCTATTTTAATTGACTATTATTTATGTTTTATTGATTATGTTTTAATTGTTATTGTATGCATGTAACCTGCCTCTTTTCCAGTTTTCTGAATTGCCTTGTGTATAAATTGTGCTGTACAAATACATTTGCTTTGCCCTTGCCTTGCCTAGATCTGCATTTCTGTGGTTTGCCGTTGATAGCCGCTAAAAAGATGACCAAAACCCATGCTGGGTACAGCTGCTGATGGCATGTGGAATTCTTTCACAAACAAAATTGTCACATCTGTTTAGGATAGCTGATGATGTGACAGGTCTCAAAGGGTAGTTTCATTTTGTAGGTAAATATTTCATCCCTTACCAAGTGCAAGGGCCAAGGGGGAGGGGCTGAGGGGATTGGATTTGAATGCTTAAAAAAAAAAAGGGAAAATCTGGTTTGGGCTTTTGTGTTGCATACTACACTAGGTTATTGTGGGCTAAGACAGAAATCTGGGCTGACAGCACAAGGTAATTCAATTAAATACCTGGATGTCAAAGTTAAGCCTTGTGGGAAAAAGTGACTGACATACATAATCACGTCAAGGAGACACACCATAAGATATTCATGCTGAAATGAATGTAATTGTTCCTGTAAGACTTAGAAGCAGTTCTATTTTCTGATAACATGGATATTTTACATACAAAGAGTGGGGAGGGATACAAAGGTAAGTCTGGTATCTGCAGTTTAAAAAAAAAAAGTAAGACCTCGAAATGCTCACTCACAGAAGTTGCTGAGCGTCTCCTTCATTCTGCCAACATTGATGTCTGTCTGCATCTCAATGAAATTCTTCACAAAAGAATTGCCGAGGGAATTCTGGAAGGAAGGAAAAGAAAATAGAAGAGACATACGCACAAAATTCTGCTACTGAAACTCATTGAAGAATGCTGCAAAGTTTATCTCTAGATTTCCAGGCGACTGTGACCCAGCTAGAATAATCAGATAGGTAGTGAAGTCTGTTCTCCTACCTGCAGCATTGGCAAAGTGTGGCTGAGTAATTCAGAAGATTTAATGAGGTAGTTGGAAGATTCAATCCAGTCCTGGGAGTGCTTCCGTAGATTTCCAAACTCGCGCAAGGTGAGGTTGGACTGAGCAAGGGTAGGACAAGGACAGGAAAATGTCAAATGGTAAGATAGTGCAGAGGCAAAGATCATAACCTGTATCTGTGTGTGTTTGTGTGTTTTTGTGTGTGCTTTTAACACAAAGACAGCGCTTTCCACTGAAATGTAAACACACAATCCATGTGCATGACGGTGCATACAAATATGTGTGTACTATACTCAATGATGTATTTCTTGTTCACTCTATGGTAAAGGGGGTGCGTGAAGATTTTACAAAGCTACACAGAGCAAGGACACAACATCCTCCAAATGAGAGAGTGACTAATAATTGGGCGGCTGTGGCTCAGTTAGTAGAGCAGGTTGTCTAATGACCAAAGGGTTGGCAGTTCAAATCCTGGCTCCACATGTTGAAGTGTCCTTGAGCAAGACTCTGATCCCTGTAGGGTAGAGCATGGTATAGTAGCCGCCTACTGGTGTATGTGTGAGGAGTGTAGAAAAACACTGTTGTTGGTACATATAAGGGGACTCACACAAAATTGGAAAAAGCTGCAGTTCGGCATATTTATGTATTATAAGCAATAGACGATTGAAAACAGCAATACTTTGGGAGATATTAGTAATTTTGGAAAATAAGAGCGTTACAGTCGTGTTCCTATGGTCAGAACGCTTTGGTAATGACTGCTGGACAAATGTGGAATAGCATGCACAAATACACAACAGAATAAAAAGTACAGTGGATTACCATGGGTCAACCTGCTAGTAATGACATAATGAGCTTTAAATAATGTCAACTCCAAATATCCCTCTGTTTTACAGTGAAAAAAGTAAAATTACACTATGAAAATATTTACGTCTCAAAACTATCCTTTAAAAAATGTGAATAATATAAAGAAACATGAAACGAACTGAAATGTATTAAGAAAAATAAGTGCAATTTTAAGATCATTATGCCTCAGTTTATCATTTACACATGTACATTATAAGTTACAGATCACAGTGGCAGAGTATTGTTCAAATGGCATTTACTTCTCTGAAGACATTTCAGATGTTACGGTCTGGCGCCTGCTCACATCCCTTTTCCCTCTATAACCCTCCCAATGGCACCTCCTGGTGGTATTGGGGGGTGTTTTCTATGCTTTCCTCTACAGGTGGGGGCTCTGTGGAGCTGCTGCACACCTGCAGGCGATCTACAATCTATACAGTATTTAACACTTTAACAGACTGATGCAGATCACCAGATTATTCCACTCTACCTCAGAGAATGCAGCTTATACTTTGCATGTTCTGGGAGTGCGCCTGCAGAGGAAGCCAGCCACCTACAGCTAACCAACTGCAACTGACTATGCTAAAGCCATTGTCCACCTACTATTAACCAACTGCAACTGCCTTCGCTAAGCTACTGCTACCAGAGGCTAACGTAGCATTCTCCTAGCCACCAATATTTCATCAAATCCAGCCAACTGGAAGTTTACGCCATCTGTAAGAAGCCAAGCCATTACTCCTGACACATCCCCCTGCTAACTAACTGAAACTAAGCTAACGCTAGCTTGAGACCAACCCTGCCACCCCGAAAGACTTCCACGTCAGTACACTACTTCCATTTCCCCTTTTCTCTGTTGGGACTTAAATAAATCCTACTCGTGTTTTTTAAATCAGCCTCTGCTCCTTGTTCTGTATTCTCCAAAATTCTCCACCCACACATCATATCAGGTTGCTCATACTTGTTCTGGTTATGCAGTGTTTTGCGAAAGTATAGTTTCTGCCGCTTAACTGAAATTATATCTTAAGTATAATTTTTGCATTTCACAAATTCATCTCATGGGCTGAACTGGAGCCTTTGGTGGGCCGGTTTAGGCCCGTGGGCTGTATGTTTGACACCTGTGGTCTAGAGCAAATGGTCTCTGCCAACCACTCGAGTTAGAGTACGCATTCATAGAATATTTGTAGTGAAGACTTTGAAGAAAAAGAGTGTGACGAGAGTGTATTTTTCGGCGAAATGGAAGTTCTCCCTCTATTGATATGTTTGATTTTTGTGAAGAAGTCTATGTGCGTCACTGAGAGACTTACAGAGAGGGACAGACAACTCATGGGGAGTTTCGTCATATGGTGCAACGTTAGTCACTTGAAATTTAAGAAAGGCAAAACCAATGAGTTTGTGGTTGACTGCCAGTGGAAAAAGAAACTAGTGTGATGTCAGAGGAAGATGACCTTTGACCTTTCAGATTTTAAATATTAATTTTCATTTAATATTAACCCATGAAGACTCAGTGCTACGTCTGTAACAGTTCCCAAATATTTTTTCTCTTTATTTAACCTTCCTTAAATGATTTATCCCTATTCATTTCAATGCTATACTCTGTATTTTGTATTTTTCATTATGAATCGTATTTTCCCATAATTAACTTTGTATATTTAATTTAGATGTTCATGAAAACTCAGACTAAATTCAAAGGTTATTAAATAAAAACAGAGATAACTCAAGAAAAAGTAAATTTTCAGCAAAGATAACAATAACTGAGTATAAAAACATGCACTACAATTTGTCAAACTCCATGGGTTTTACTGGTGATGGAGTACTACAGAACCTCTGAACGTTGAAATTGGTCATATCTGATGACCATGAAAAGACGACAAACTGCATTTTACACCAGTTATTTTCATGTATTCATAGGATTAACGGATCAAGAAGGTATTAAACAGTTCAGATCAGTAGATACTTTTGATCTGTCTGTGGCTGTTTGCGTCTTTTTGGGTTAATGTCCTCATTTTTTGTCTGGTAAGTTTTAGTAGTATTAATTACAGCCAAAACTTGCTTCATGAAGACCTACAAGAAATGGCCGCAACCACCAAACTAGCAGAAAAAAAATTTTTTTTAAAAAATAAAAATTTTGCAATGATATGCTTTGTATAATAAGGTCAGTCTGATTGGTTCTTTACGCTGTTTTCTTTCATCTTTCACAGGGATTTGTGATTTGAATGTGTTTTTTTTAATGTGCCACATGTGTAACACATAATACAAAAAAATCAAGTTCACCTCTAACACTGTTTGTAAAAGCACCTTGCAGACAAGAATGAGGGTTATCCGCTCCATTACAGAATTCTAATGAGTTCAAAAGGATTTTTTTCCCCCAGCTTTTACACAGTAGTAAAACAAACTGTGGAGTTCACAACAATACAAGGTCAGACATGATATTTTTCAGAAACCACAGACACATGAGTTAATAATTGAAACAACTTAGCCAGAAAACCTGCACAATACATGAGTTTGCTGATAATAATTGATATAGTTTCCCTTGGTTCGTTAAAGCTGAAATCTTGGGCTTTGTTGCAGGTCTTGCAGTTAAAGAAATATACAATATCACATACTGAAAACATAAAGACTTTATACAGTTCAATACTTCATACCAGGTGCTTTATTATTCTGAATATGGGGCATACCTTCTCCATAATGGCCCTGGTGAGAGGTGTGTCAGGTGTGTAGAGAATATTTCCCATGAGCATTGGTTTGAGGAATGCCCAGGCAATGGCTCCTCCTGTAGTGTTGACCATGTCCAGATACATGTTTGTGCAGAAAGGAGCTGCAGCAGGTAAGAATCATTTTTAATTATGGGTTCAATCAAATGAAAGTGAATATCAACATGAAAAAGTAAATTTGCACAAAGTGTTTCAAGCGGGCACATTTTTTAGTAAAAGATTTCCATTTTATGGAACAGTTATCTTTTTAAAAATACCACTTACACAGTACAGGAGATGTTCCGAACCTTCTGCTAGGCTGCGCTAAATCAATCCAGTAAAGCCTGAACCATTAAATTACTGACAGAAAATTCCAGTTCATTGAAACTGGAGCTTTTATTGGTCCTTCTGAACAACCAAATCATTTTTTTCCCCAAATATGTATTTCCATGTATGAGTTTAATTTTTTTTAATCATATTTGATACTTTGAGTCTCACTGCTCAAATATTATTATTTTTGAACAAACAAAAACATAATATAACACAAACATGTCTAACAAATTGGTAATTAATTTTTCCTTCCTCATGAATAACAATCTTGTGGTGTCACTGGAAAGACCTCTGGTGAATGAATTCCTCCCCCTGGTGGATTGTCCATGTATTGAATGTATCTAATTGTATACAACAGGTTTTTCAAGAAACAAAATATCGCACTGATCATGTAGAGGGTTTCAAAAGTCATGTATCAAATATGATGTTTGGCGTTAGAGGGTTAACAAAACGACATGCCAAATCCTGTCTATTACTTTGAGAAATTAAAATTCTGAATGATGAAGTTTGTGAATTCATATAATGGTTACATTTAAAAGCCTATCTGCGAACTGAAATGACACTTTATTTGTAATTTACCTATATCAGTGTAGACCACCAAAAGATGTAAATAAAACTGTTAGTGTTAAATACATTAAATAAAGCATTAGGATTATGTCTTATTTAAAAAATAAGTCAACATTTTGGGTGATGTATATATATAAAATGGTAAAGGGTTGTACATATGTTACCACATTTTCATGTCAATAAAACAGAGACTTTAAAATATTTTTGTGTTTTCAGCATAGTTGAACTTTATATCTAAAAGGTTTTGTCTGACTTTATATACATTTTTTGTAGAGAACACCAGTGCAGTTGCCTTTCATAATATTGTGTTTCCTGTAATTTTTATATTTATTTTATTTGTTGCTTGTTTGTTTTTAAATGGACTCCTGAGTATGGAAATGATGATGACTTTACTGTGAAAATTCAGCAGGACTTAAAAAATACAGAACATACAGACAACAGAACATACAACATACAGAATATTCTCACAAACCCCTATATCGGTCCCTTTATTAACTTACTTGCATTACGGGGAATCTTGAACCTCTCGATCATCTCCTCCCTCTTGCTGCCAGTAAAGGAGGGGGAAGACTCTGTGACTTTGGGCATTTTGGAGATTCCAAGGAGAGCCAGGATTCCGTTACTACACAGTGCTCGAGAGATGGTGACAAATGTAGCTCTAGAAGACATGCTTTTCCTCTGTCCTCTTGACATCTAGGGGAACAGATGAATGATAAATACATTGACTTGAGCAAGGATTGAATTTAATGATAACACCGACACAAACATGGTTATAGTACTACTCTTTATACAAACATAACTAACACACCTGGTAGAATTCACTGTTGGCCCCCAGGTTGAGGTCATGGATGGATTGCATATAGGTTTGCAGCTGACCAACAGTGGGAAGGATCTTGTTCATCATGTTGATTATAACCTTAGCTATCTGAAGCATGGTGCCAACCAGGTTCTGCATTTCTTCAGGCAACAACATCTAAAAGAAAGAGTTCAATGTTAAACAGCACTCACATCAATGAATATACACTGTATGTTCTTTAGTACATTTGACATGTTTTTCATGTTTTCTCAGATCATGTTTCTTTGTTATGTAGTGTTTGATATTGCAGATGTTTCATTAACCAAGACAGGTTCTTTGTTATGAAAGACTGCAGCAAACTTGTGAAACAATTCAGGATGCATCTGCAATTAAATAAGTGGAAAAAAATACTATCCTAAAAATGTATGTCAAAGGTTTCATTCTCATAGTCATAATTCCAGGCTGGATAAAGCAAAGAAATTATTATTATTATTATTATTATTATTATTATTATGAAATATGACAGATGTCATATTTCCAACATGTATCACAAGTAAGATGATTTACAATGGCCAGTGTTTGTTTTAGTGCATCAAACAGAACTATATCGGTCATAAAACTTGTGAAAGAACTTAGTCTAAAGAACAGACATCGTTTTATACAAACGCTTTTCTCTGACTTGCATGCTTTTCAAATAAAAATAGTGCAGCATCAAATGTGTGACTGTCTAGAAATGAGTTTTTTGTCCACTCAGGCGTTGCAGAAGAATGTGCAATCACCAAATTTTCTGATATTTTTCCACAATGAAAAAACAGAAAATCATTAAGTGCTGAAGACAGCAAGCCATGTTATTTCACCTCTCACTTGAGGAGACACTCATTTTGAGTTTAGCCTTACTCTGAAAGTGAACTTCTCTAGGTTGATGTGGCGAGTCATTAGCACTGCGAGGCTGTACAACTGCTGGGCGGACATGGAGCACAGTGTCCTAAATATGGCTTCTTCAGACGGTTTCATGTTGAGTGACTCTGTGGAGTTGCAGTGACGCAGATTGACCAACCAGGACACGATCTGCTCCGAAAAAAAAAATAAAAAGACCAACGTTAATATTAAGTAGAACTGCAGCCTGAGAGAAGGGACCCTGACCACAAAACTACTCAGAGACATAAACATGATCCTTTCAGGTTGTTACTTTACAGCTGTTCACCTGATCTAGTGCAGTCATTTCTATTGTGGAGCTTCAGCTTCATTTTCTTTCACCTAATTCTTCTATATTAAAAAAAAGGCTGGCTTTGCAAAAATACATCTTTTATGCCATTATAAATAACGGTGACAAGGTTCCCTCAGCTAAAGTGAAGTTACATTTGTGTTGCACCATGTAGCATCAGCCTGAGGGACAGCATATAGAATACATAGAAATAATGAAGAAGCAATTCAATGGTACGATGATGCAAGTCCATATAAAATGTTAATGAACAACAACATGGAAATATGACACAGATTTAGTGTTAAAAATACATCGTTGCCCATAAGGTTGGAATTAAATATTCTCTCTCTCTCTCCCCCCTCTCTCTCTCTCTCTCTCTCTCTCTGGTCTTTGGCAGTCAATACCATCATACCATCACCTACAATTTCAGAGATATTACTTAAATCCTACCAAAAAGCCCCCAAAAAACATAAACAGCAGCAATTATACAGGCATATTGTAGAAGAGCGACATGATGGTAGAATGTGCATCCTCATCACTAGGTGTCACTATAAGTTTCACACACTGAACCTTTAATGGATGACTTACCTGTTAGCTTGACAGAGCAGAACAGTGTGGGTAACAGACAAATGTCAGAGGCTTGACAACCCACTGAGTAATGCCATAATTGTAAATACTGGGTAAATAATAGATCATATGGAGCTTGTTGTTTACTGAAGAATGTAGAGGCATGAAATATCTGTGCTCCTGTAAACTCAGAGCAAAATCCAAAGCTCATGTGCTTGTTTGTACTCATATACTGCAAACAAATACATAGTGTGGTGTGTTCCTGGCTCACCTGTAGGTTGTTGTTTGGCAGAGGGGCCTCTATCAGCAGATACAGAGCAGCTTGATCTAAACCCATGTACTGCTGGACATCCAGAATAAATGCTGTTTTATTCCACAGCATCTCCCCAATGGTCACAGCTCCTGGAAAAAAACTTATATTACTGTGAGCCAAAATCTTGTGTTTGTGTCCTTACTTTCTTATACTCTCTAGCTACGTTTCAGCTATTCACAATGTAAAAGTTATGTCAACCACAATAATGTACATTTTAATAATTGTACAACCAGCCATTTTACCAAAAAGTCCAAATGCACAGAGTGAACTGGAATGAGCGGCTTAGGCTACATTCAGACAGCAAGTCTTAATGCATAATTCAGATTTTTAGGTGAAATCCTTTTTTTTTTGTGTATGCTCATTCATATTACCCATTAAATGCGAGAGTGTGAACTGAATGTGACCTTGAAGTGACCTGCATGTGCAAAACAGGTCCTGACATAATACATGACCACGCAGGCACGTACTGTGTTTACAGAGGTAAATTGGGATGTTAATCGCATTTTAATGACATAAAGGTTGGATAAATACAACCTCACCATTCACACTGAAGATGTGTTGTAAAATATCCAATACATATCAGATTTAGGACTCCATATGAAAGTGGCCTGGGTTGGATTTGAAAAACCTGATTTGTGCTGTTTAAAGTGTCTTGAACAGATTGGATACAGGTCGCATATGGGCAAAAAAAATCTGATTTGAGCCACATTTGCCTGCAGTCTGAACATAACCTTTTAACATTATGAATAGAGCAAGCCTTTAAAATGTGTCAAGGGCTGAATGGATGTAATTTGGGTATGTATGGGTCTTACCTGGCATAGTGAGGTTAATACTGAGGGTGCTCAGACTGCTTATGTTAAATCCCAAACTTTGAGTAAACACAGATCCCCTGCAATAACAAAGATATGAAAACAAACAGATTAATCTGGAGAATTTTAACAGTTTTTGAGTAGGAATCACTGCAGCCAGTTGTGGATAAAGACCAAATAGTCTTAATAATGAAGAATAAAAAGTGAAGTACCAGTTATTCTTAACATGGTAAGAACTTGGGTCTCCGACGAGGGTCTGGTAGATGATATCGAACAATGTTGTTGTATGATTCACTACACTTTCCACCAAGTTCTGCACGCCAGGCAGAAGGACATGACATATCTCACCAGGCTGCATGCCAAGATTATGCATCAGAAGACGCATAGTGTTTGTATTCTCCAAGGTGCACACCTACAAAATAATCAAAATCAATGAATGAATTTAAACCGCATATAAAGCGTGAATGTCAGGGTCAAACATAAGCATCAGGGACTGTTTAGGTAGACATGAATTTCCACACACTATTGCATGGGAATATTTTATCATTCAAATAATTTTAGGGTCAGATTTAAGCCTGCAATAAATCATTTCCCCAGTGCTGCAAACAAATTTGGAAAATGATTAACCTTGGTTTTACTATGAGGATTCTGTCTCAGGTTTCCCATGTCTATTATCTGTACTTATGATTCATGATTTGCAAGTGTTTATTACTGAAAGCTAAATTAATTAAGTTTAATGTGATCTTAACAATATTACACGTGCTTATTAAAACAACAGCCTTGTATTGACAGTGTTTAATTCATTATTTGACTTAACAATGACTGATAAACGTATGAAACTCTATTAAAAGGAGGAACCTGTGCTCTCAGATGGCTCAGTTGCTTTGTGAAGTGTGGATCTGTTAGGCTGGTCTGGAAGAGTATAGTGGCTGTGTTGATGGTTTTCTGCATGAGGCTAAGGTTCTCTGTGAAGGGGAGAAAAGAGAAAAAAATGAGGGTAAGAGAGAGGTTATTACAGTTAGACAGGAAGATGAGATGGGGAAAGGAAAAGAGGTCTGCAAGGTGACAGAATAACATGACATCCCACTGGGCTTCATTACGACTTGCACCATTACGGGGTAGCGTCGTCAGGAGTGAGCAGCAAATGATGTGCTTAAAGTGAAACCCTGCGCGGGACTGATGGGGCCAAGAGGGCTAGCAGTACTAGATGCTGTCGTGCATTAAAATACGTCTGACAATCCCAACGAAAGGCACCACCTCAGGCAGCACAATGTCATGACAGAATATCTAATTAGGGAAAAATTACACAATGGTGATGTTTAATCTTAGGGTGCTCAACACCTAGAGGCCTTTGCAATTACAACAGTTCACTCTGAGTGTGTGTAAAGAATATGAGTGCGGCTACACAGAAGTTAAGATGCTGCTTACAAAGTAAATTCTGTGCACTAAAAACATTATCACACAAGCGCAGACGCCAATTAAAAAGAGGTCATAGATGTCCACTTGTGTGAGTGCGAGAGAAAGCGTTTAGTGAGGGCAGACAGGATAAATGATTGAATTCTACTTTGCTAATGAGATTTAAAAAGGTGCTGAGTGGCTTTCTGCTGGAGAAGCGCCATATGGCCTTGGGCTCTTTGGGAGTTCAAGCTAAGCTGGTGTGAAGTCTTATTCCTCATATCACCAAAATGAATTATGCTGTGCTATAATCATGTACACAGTAACAACAGCATTAGCAAAATGCTTTATAGGCTTCCCATGGTCTAGCAATACTTATGAAGGTCAGAGGAAAAAAGTGGCACTGTTCCAAGATGTGCAATTGTTTAATGGTGTAGGTTTGCAGACTGTATCAATACACACTGTCACAGCAGGTATGTTAAACCAACCTGCAGCTTCAATCCCAAGCCCTTGTAGTAATATGGCACGGATGGGAGTAAATTCACAGAAGAGTCAGTAGGTAAAGTTAATTTAAAGAAATGGTACAGATAAAGCATAATTCATCTGAGAATCCTCCATTTAACTAATGAGCACATATTTCTCTTTCTAAAGCCACCCTTGGTCCAAGAAGCCTCTTACTGTCCAGACTGATTCAGAGAGACAATAGATCTGCAGTGTAAAGTTACCTTGAGATTCACTGGCGAGCACTTTGGTGATATTTTTAAGCAGCGAGGAGAATGGGAAATCATCAGGAAGCATATCAACAGCATTCATCACCAGCTCTATTGATGACCTGGGGGAGATTAAACAAAGGACGGCTGATGAAACAATGCTAAGACAATCATTAAAATTAACAAAGAAAGGCATTATTCAAGGCAGTTGTTTCTGTGTACTGCCATGTTCCACGTAGCCAGTTTCAATGGTAATTCATTTCCGAGTGGTGTTATCATCAGTCGGCAACCATTATGCCTGTGGATGCAATTGGATAGCCTTATAATTAATACAAGTTTAAAAAAAAAAAATTTAAAAAATGCTGTGTGAAGTTCAGCAAACACATCTTTATTTTTAACAAAGGCTTTAAATACAGTGGTTTGGCCGTGTTATAGAGAAAATAAACTGGCAAAAGATTGTTTGCGCCGGTGGCAACTATCTTTTTTTTTTTTAAATGTGCCTCAATGCAGCTTTTCTGTCAGTCATTGTACCAACTCCACTAATATCACATAAGCTGTTGTGGTCTTATTGACTAGTTTTTGGCCAAGATGGAAATCTGTTTAAATGGGAGAGAGGCCAGATGGATCTGCCTCTCTCCATCAGACAGATGCGTCTGGTTCCCACACTAGTTTCCACTACTAAAAGGACAGAAAATTCCCTTTATTGAATTTTATTTTCTTCCAAAGGCAATAATTAAGACAGTGGTATAAACACTTACATATCCAAAACCTCAGGAAGGGTGAGGACGGAGGCCATTCCAAGGACAGCGTCAATGGTCTTCTCTCTAGAGGGTTTCATGTCCCATTGTATGCCCTGTGTCGCTCCCTTCACCACAACACCCAGATCAGGATTGGCAAAAAACACATGGGCTGTGTCTATGATCTCAACTTGAGTGGGTTGGACACTGAGGGAGCTGAACATGGCAGAGTAGTCGATGAAAATCAGATCTATAAAGTCATCCACTGGGCTCCTCGTTGGCATCACTGGTAATTCACGTTTACGTCGTGTCTTCACTGTATTGTTACCATTCTGCATTTGCTGCTGATGTATGTTCATATTGTTGTTCACGGGTGGTAGAACACCAGACATGCTTAGTAGTTTTCTCAGTATTTCAATTATATTCTCAGGCAGGTCTTCAAACAGCTCCGTGTTTATTGGCAAATCATCAATCATCTGTTTCAGAAAAGACAGGATACACCTCGCAAGTTCCGGCAGAGCCTCGGTCAGAAAATCTGGTGTAGATGGTTGAGTGGAGGTCAGCCCAAGAAACAGTTCCGCAACCTTCTGCACAATCTTTCTTGTGTCATTGTATGTCAGCAGTTGTTCTAAGGCTTCGTGAACCATAGGCACTTCCCCAAATATCTTCATGTCAACCATCATTTTGACTGCTATTATCATCATGTCAGCAATTGATACTGCGTTGATGTATGAGAAGTTTCCAGACATCATGAACATGTCATCTGAAGTGATGTTTGCAAAGGATAGGAAGATCATTGCTGCTTCACTGAAGACTTTCTGGGATGAACTGCTGTCTGTCATGAAATCATAATTATTAAAGACGTGGGCCAGTGCTTCCTGTACAGCTTCCACATAAGGTTGGAGGAAGGGGAACTCGCTTAGCACTTCTTCAGACAACATTCTGATGGACGACAAACTGCAGAAGGAAACAAATCACTTAATATGAATGTCATTATTTGCTATTTAAGTTATTTCTTACATACTGGACTGATATAAAACAAATTATATTAAAAATTCTACAATAATTTAGATTCATTTTAAGATGAATTCTGAGTCTAGGAAATTAGGGAACATTTGCATTTTGTTCTTGCAGTACAAACCATGTTTTTTTCACAAGTTTCTTTATTAAAAGCATTCAGTCGAGCTCTACTTACCATAGCATCTTCATCATGCTTTATACTCTTTGGTATAGTTTCCCTATTTCATTCTTGATAATAGAGTGTGGAGTCTTTCTACTCTGATCAATGATCTATAACTCATGTAGTCAGACCTGATTGATTCCCTACGATATGCTGAATGTGATCCTCATCACCATGCCTGCCTCATTATTGTAGCTGGCATATAAAGGGAAATCAATTTTAAGAGGATGTCTCAGCTAGCTAAATCACAGTTACGCTGCTATCTGTGCAGGCCTGCCTGTTTTTCACGCAGACTTGCATTAAATTAATCAAGTTGAATACAAATGTGATCACTTCAGTTCCTTGTTTAATTATGTATGAATTAAATTGGCCTGACTGGAGCATCATAGATAAAATGGGATGCTGTGAGTTCATGTGCAGATGAGCCTTTTTAGGTAAAATGCTACAATTTCTATACACTATATAACAAAGAATGTTTAGCGTATCAAGGAATTATTTGTTATGTAGCTGCATTGGAGCTCAGTAAGCTTGCGTTGCTCTGTCCTCATATCCGTTGACAGCACTGTAATCTGGTCTGTCTGATCTACTGAGACTGCTGTTGGTGAAACAATTTGGAAACAGAAGTTTGCCTTGATTGATTGCTCTTTGAACATCAGACAGAATTTCATTTTATTTTATTTTCAGATTCTTGTTCTTGTCTTGCACAATAATTTGAGGGATTTGTCAAGAGTCATTCTGATGTAATGTCTTCCTGACATAGTTTAATAATTACATCTATCTAATATGAGGTTTATTCTAGTTTATCCATTTACTCGTTTCCTTCAACCATTATCAGATAGTTTAAGTTACCCCAGTTGTACTTATTAGTCACCTGTTTTCCAGCTGCATGCCTTGAAGCTGCTTGTACCAGTGAAACTGTGCCTCTGGACTTAGAGGCTGGCCTGCTATCTCATCCAGCTGTCTGCTGAAAGCCATGACAAACTGCTCCAGCACACGTGACTGGTTAAAGTTGACATAGTAGAAGGACTGCACAGTCTTGACAATCCTGGCAGCTGTGGCATTCACAGTCATCGGTCCCATGCCTGTGTGCTGTAGAAAAACATGACAGCAGGGATGAACTGTTTCAGTGTGTTAACACTGCCACCAAGTGGTCAAAGTCTTAGTTGTGCATATTTTCTTGTTAGTTTTCAAGGTTTGATATGACTAATAAACTGAAAATCCATGCATCCAGGTTATATTTTTCTTGCTTTTTTGTATTTGCAGCTTTGCTTTTATTTGAAATATTAACATGTACAAATAAATACAACAAGGAAAAACTACATGTAAAAAAAGGAGGAAAAAAACATGTTTGAGAAGGCTCTTTCTTTTCATGGTTGCATCAATCTATACTCACATTCAGTTTCAGGTTGGCAAATGTTTTCTCTGCTTCCACAAGCGCCTCAATGACAGGCTGAAGGCTGACGTTGCACCACATAGTCATGATGTCACGGCTTAAGCCAGCGGCCTCTCTCACCCCTTCCCAGATTTTCAGAACACCATCGCAATGCAATGTACCATTAGCCTAGAGCAAAAAGATGTCAGAAAGAGATATACGTCATCTCATCTTTCATTCATATTGTTTCCAGAAAACCAGTTCAGTTAGTAAAACAGAGATGAAAACAAAACAAAGTGGTGGTGGACAAAAGGCAGAGACACAAGGGCGACATTATCTTTCTGTTCACATTGTTCAAAGAAGTAGATGAAAAGGGCAGAAGTCTCACACAGGTATCACCACGTCTCACTGACTAATGTAGCAGGTACACTCCCCCATGTACCTTATACATGCACACAATATATGTGTACAGTGACTGGGCACGTCACAGACTGTTAGATCAGACTATTATAAAATGAAATATCTATGACATTCAATTAAAGCCTCGGTAGGCTGGAGTTTTTGGCGCCTCTGGGAAAAAAGTTCCCAATGAAAGTATAGTCAGCATATTGTAATACAAATGATCTGAGATTAAATTAGATCTTCTGCCCCTTGTCTTGGCTCTATTCCAGGGGTGTCAAACTCATTTTAGTTCATACAGCCCAGTTTGATACAGACAGACCAGTAAAATAATAGCACAATCAATTATAAATAATGACAACTATATTTTTCTCTGTGTTTTAGTACAAAAAAGGAAAATTACATTATGAACATATTTAAAATAACAAACTATCCTTTCATTAAAAACAGTTGATAACCTGAACAACCATAAACAACCTGAACCTGCCTCAGCTTATCATTTACACATGTGCATTACAACTGACAGATCACAGTGCATCTACAGAGACCAAAACATTTAGACCCTTGACTGTTGATATCTTCAGCATAAATTTTGCACTTTAGAAGATACTCAATCTTTATCCAAATAAAAATTCCAGACTTTTTCGAAAATGATACCCACCCCCCACCCCAGACCTTGACTTTATATACTTTTATACTTGAAGGAATACTTTTTTGGTACTGTTGTGTGAAATAAGAATGTTCATTTTGAATATTATAAATATGTGAGTGAATGAATGAATGCATAATTCACACTAAATTAAGTTTTTACTGACAAACAGGTTTCACTGGAGTATAGCCAGAAGTCTAAAAGCATGAATGTATAGATGGATGGATATACATTAAAGTAACTCATTTAACCAGTTCATAATAACATTACCATATACAGGTCTGTATACAAACTGCTGTAATTACACATTATTTTTGTTTGCTTTCCTCGTGTATTTTATAAAATGTGTCTGAGCATACATTCAACTTTTTCCACACTTTCAAACAAAATTCTAGACTTTTCAAGGTCTGGAAAAAAGTGTTTTGAAATTTCATACTTTTTAAGACTTGAAAATCTTTACACACACCCTGCTTTGTAAATTCATCCTGCTGGCCATGTGTGACCTGACAGTGTGGTTGACCCCCCGATAGCATCGACCTCAACGGGGAGTCTATGTTTAGGACTTCTCTTAGGGTTTCCTCTGGTTTCTGCCTTTTGTAGCTTTAAATGCACGTTAAATAAGTCTATCCAACAAGTTCAACAAGCTCTTATAAAGATGTTTTTAACTTCCTGAATGAACACCTCTAATCACCACTTCATGCTTCCTCATGACACATGACATGACAGAACTGTGAAGTTCTCACGATTATAATAATCAATCGGTATGTACTAAGGCTGTTACCTCCTGAGCCGCCACAAGTGTCCGTTCAATGGCATGCTGCATTCTCTCAGAGAACTCAGACAAGTTGAAATGAGTGCTGTTCACAGCCTGAATTATTTCTGTCATCAGAGTCATCACAGGCACCTGAAGGCTTACAATGAATCCTGAAAGGGAGAAAACAAACTCACTGTATTCAAGAATTATTTAAAAGATGCGGAGAAAAAAAAAAGCTCACGTCACAAAAAAGAACCTTAGTTACATGTTGCACAGTACAGTTTTAGAAAACTATTTTAGGTATTTTGAGGTGTGTCAAGCTGTTAAGAGATTACTTTAACAGGCTTACAAAACTAAATCTGCACGTTATGAGTATTCATCATCTTGACAGGTGCTGGAGTACTCATAATACCTGTTGTTTAACATGAATAATGAGGATTACTGGCTCAAATGTGAAAGAACAGCCGTGTTGTTTAACAGTTCTTACCATTCTCTGCTTTTGTGGTCTCAACTAAAGTTCCAATGGCTTTTTCCAGCAGTGAAACAAGTGATGGAACACTTTCCCAATGCTCTGTCTTTTCAATGATTGACAGTAAGGCCTCAAACATCATTTTAAGACTGTGGAAAAATAAATCAATACAGAATTTTTGTCATCCACATATATCCTGTACTGAGGTTCTATCTAAAACCATCATGTGATTAGTCATTTGGGTGTATCAGGTGGTGATTTGACATACTTGTGCCAGGTTTCTTGGGTTGCTTTCTCTTCTAGTATCTGCTCCAGGACTTGAGGAAGTTGAGAGAAAGCTTTAAGAGATTCTGGTCTGGCAAGTGATTCTGGAGATTCCATAATGATTCGCCAAATCATATTCAGGAGCTTCCCCATCTGAAGAGAAGTAAAACTTTAGATACAATTTTTTTTCCCACAGTACAAGGTCTGGACAACACAAAGTTTCCTTTGACATGCAATATGTGATCTGTGAAACATAATAAGAACAGTGTCCTTCCTTGAAAAACAAGTTAGATAAGTTATTAGATTTTTATTTTTTTTTACTTTGTCTGTAATAACTTTGGCAATGGTGCTGTTTTTCATTTACCTCATGCCTGTCTACCAGTCATGGGTGATGTCTAATCAGGGGTTACATACTTAGAGATACAACACGCACTACCAGCGCCAAAACAATGTGCATTAAACAGTGGTATGAAAAAGCTTGGGCACCCTTGATCATTTTTCAGATTTGCCTACTTTTGTTTAAGTAATTATTGCACACTTTTTGTTAATCCTATACACTTCATTTCACTTCTCAAACATCATCGTGTTTGTCTCCTATATGATGTATTTAACTGAAATTGCTGATCCGAACAACCAATGATTTATAAAGGAACATCTGGAAAATGATCGGGTTGCCCAAACTTTTTCACACCACTGTAAATCCAACAAAGTTCATAGTGTCCATGTTATTATAGTTAATTTAGTTTTCTTTTGTATCAGTTTCTCATACCTGACATGTTTCCGTGGTAAACCATGTATCACACACCGTCATGTGACACCTCTGATGAAGACGGAACACGTCAGGCGTGAGAAACTGATTATGTGTCTGATACAAAAGAAAACTAAATAAAATAATGTGCATTATATTTACAGTCAGTTTAACTTACATTGATACCAACTTTAATACCCTCAAAGAAATGAATTCATCATAACTGTAAAACACAGGTGAAATATGTGGTTTTTACCTGCTCAATAATTAGAGGTACATTTTGTGGTGACATATTCTCAAAACTTGCCAAGAGACTCATGTTGCCTGAAAGAAAATTTAATAACACATATTCAACATTTAGTACTTTTTAGGATTATTATTATTAGAACATTTCATGACAGATTTCCCCCAGTAACCTTCTAGTTAACGCTTAAGAAGTTGTACACACATAACAATATTGTCTTACAACCACTTTATGAAGTCCATAATATGCAAATAATACCAAAATTTAAACTTAAAGGGATAGTTCAGGATTTTTGACATGACATCCCCTTCATCAGTGTAGTTCATCCACACTGACTTACCCCCGAAAGTGTCCTGTGAGCCCAGTTCTAGTCCAGTTTTGGTCAAAACAAAAGTAATCCAGCAAGTTTGCAGGGTCAGTAAAATAAAGAGGTTTTTCTTCTCAAAACAGCATGTGTTCAAAAGAGTGATTTATTTACATCACAAACCAATGTCCACTAGAAAGTCACACGTCGTAATCACTTGGTCCTACTTTCTCTTATTTACTATCAGTGCGCTGTCATGCTGCTGACTGCTGCGTAGTAGTCAACAACAACAAGTAGACTAGCTGTCATCTTATGGCAGCGCGGAGGGATACCAAGAGAGAGAAAGTAGGGCCAAGTGATTACGATGTGTGACTTTTTCGTGGACATTGGTTTGTGATGCAAATAAATCACTCTTTTGAACACATGCTGTTTTTAGAAGAAAAACCTTTTATTTTAGTGACCCCTGCAAACTTTCATTTTGACCAAAACTGGACCAGAACTCGGCTCACAGGACACTGTTGTGGGTAAGTCAGTGTGGCTGTACAACACTGTGTGACACTGATGATGAGAATGTCATACAGATTCATGTCAAAAATCAGAAACTATCCCTTTAACGACCTCTGTATTTACCCCCTACTATAAAATATTTCTAATTATTGTGGCCGTACTGAATAATTCATTAATAAACATATGCCAATAAGCACTACTTCATAGTTAAGTTGTTACTGAAAGTTTGCTCAGACAGTAGACTTCAAACCTATGACAAAGGAAACTGCGATTATTTGATCTATAGAGCTGAGACTATATAAATTCTTGAATAATGAAGTGCACATTGCTGCCTCCTCTCTACCAACACCTCGTCAGAATTCAACATGTTCTCCACCTACAGCAACACTCAGAAGCAGACGTACCTTGGCCGGATGCCAGGATGAAGTGAGTGATGTTAATAAAGGCAGAAATGTAGGCTCGTGCTGTGCTGTTTGGTGGGAGGAGGCTGTGGATTGTCTTCATCTCATTCAAAATCCTTAAGGAACAAAGCAGACCAATATTTTACACTGGAATATCTCTGAAAAGGTCAACATATCATATTGAATTGTGCAATTCACTGTAGAAGATATAATCAATCCATGTGATTTCTTTATGCAATGTGAATATAAATAAATATGAACTTCACTGTAATTTATATTGTCATTGCAATATTAGTTAGTTTGTCTAATGTACAAAATGTTATTAAAATAACACCAATACTCACAATTCATTAAATTTGTCTGGACTAGTAGCTGTGGAGATGGTCTCGAAATATGTAGTAACAATTTTGACTCCACCAAGCATGTATTGGGCCACCATTTCTGGAATTATCTGTTGAATGAAGCCTTCTGTGTTCTTCAGGATGAGGAGGGATAAATTACGTGCTGAGGCATAGCTCATATCCGGGTGAACAATGAGTTTTACTGAATATTGCACAACTCTCAGGATGTTCTGCTGAAGACTGACTGGCACAGGTCCACTTGCTGGCGTCAAGACTGACATTATGGTCTGAATTGCTTTTGAGATGGCAGCTAGGAAGTGGTCACTCTGTAGACCATTGGGCTGCTGTGCCACTGTTAGAGCATTGCTTAGAGACTGGGTGATGTTTCCGATGACAGAAAGGAAGACCTGTTGTTCTTCATTGAGAAAAGGAAGTATGGTCTGCAGCAAGTGGTAGAAATCATTCACAGGGGTAGCATAACTCATGGAGGAGTTTCCCCATTGCAGCATACTGGTGAGGACTACAAAGACATTTGGTTGTGCCATCCAATGTTGTATGATGTTTAGGTAGAGATTTATTTGGAACTCTGCAGCAGTTAAGAGGGTTGCATTCAATGGGACCTCAAAGCCATATATTTTCACACTGTTATTCTGAGTGTTTAAGTTCTGCCTTATGAGCTTCAATACATGTCGAAATATCTCAATAGTTGTCTTGCCAATTTTACCCACCCCCTGTGCATTTATTGGAAACTGGACATTATGTGTGAGGTAATAAATCTGGTTACTGATGAAAATTGAGAAATTTATTTGTGCCAGTTGTAATTCCACTTGCATCTGTGTGGCACGCAAAATGGAATGAAGTACATCTGTGATGGAGCTGCCACTGGTAGCATTTTCCAACCTTTTCAAGGACTTGCTCAAGATTTCCAGGAATGCCTTCTGGGCCTGGAGGGGGTCTGGGTGCATGGTGGCATTGAGGAAAATACCTAAGCTTGTAGGGTCAGCCCCTACTTTTAAAAGGTTTTCTATCATTCTGAGTTCATTCATTATTTCTGGAGTGCTCAGGTTGTTCAGCTGGAGGGTCATCTTGATACTGGCTAGAGTTGTGTTCAGGGTCTCCAAGACAGCCATGTGTTGATTTGAACTGAAATTGGCATTCATGATGTTATTGATAGTTTTATTGAAAATAAAAGGGATGAGGGACAGAATGGCCTTCTCATCTTTTAGAGCTGGTACATGGCTCAGGAAACTGTTGATCCTCATTATCAGGCCCATAACACAATGAGCTGTTCCTGCCAGAGAAGGGTCTTGTTCAAAACACTGGTGAGAATTGATAAGTGTCATTATATTTACTAAGAGGTCACTTATGCTTGCAAATCCAGCCTGTGCTGCAATGTAATTCAGCTCCTCGGTTGTCAGGTTTGAGTGTTGGAGTGCATTTGGGTGTGTCATCCACTGCTGTATGATGCTGAGATAGAGATTAACTTGGACCTTTGTGGCATCCAGAAAGGTTGCATTGAATGGAGGTACTGAACCATGTACTAAGGCAAGGTTATTCTGAGCATCTAAGTTGATCAGTACAACTTTAAACAGATGTTGAAGAATTTCAACTGTTGTCAGGCCAATTTTCCTCAGACCTTCTGCATCTAGTGGGTCCTGGAGGTTGTTCATGAGGTGATCGATCCGGTCACTGATAAAAATTGAAAAATCTATCTGTGCCACCTGTAAAGCCACTTGCATCTGTGAAATACGGAAAAAGGGAAATAGGATGGCTGAGATGGCGCTGCCATTGGTGGCACTTTCCAGTCTTTTAAAGTAGATGCTCAAGGTTTCCAGGAATGCTTTCTGGGCATGGAGGGGGTCATCATGCATGGAAGCATTGTAGAGATTACTTAAGGCTGTAGGATCAGCCCCTACTTTTAAAAGGTTTTCTATCATTCTGAGTTCATTCATTATTTCTGGAGTGCTCAGGTTGTTCAGCTGGAGGGTCATCTTGATACTGGCTAGAGTCATGTTCAGGGTCTCGATAACAGCCATGTGTGAATTTGAGCTGAAATTTACATGCATAATGTTACTGATAGTTTGATTGACAATAACTGGAATCAAGGAAAGAATGGCTTTCTCATCCTTTAGAGCTGGTACATGCATCAGGAAGCTGCCAATCCCATTCATCAGTCCCATGACACAACGAGTTGTTCCTGCTGACCCAGGATGTTGTTCAAAACACTGGTAATAGTTGACCAGCCCCGTTATCTTTGTAATAAGTTCACCTAGGTTTGCAGCTCTACCCTGTGCTGTGGCGTACTTCAGCTTTGTGATGGACAGGTTTGGTGCATTCGGTTGTGTCAGCCATTGTTGGATGAACTTGAGGTAGAGAGTAATTTGGACCTCAGTGGCATCTAGAGCTGTCATGTTGAATGGCAGGACTGAACCAAGTATTTCTGCAATAGAATTCTGTGCATCTAAGTTGCCCATTACAAGTTTAAACATACGTTGAAGAATCTCAACAGCTGCCAGGCCAATTTTCCGCAGTCCTTCAGCATCTATTGGGTACTGGAGACTGTGTATGAGCTGACCAATCTGGTTACTGGCAAAAATAGACACATCTGTCTGTGCCAGCTGTAAAGCCACTTGCATCTGTGAGAGATGGAAAAAGGGATAGAGCAGGTCTGAGATGGAACTGCTACTGGTGACATTTTCCAGTCTTTTCAAGTACCACACAATCATCTCCTCGACTGCTTTCTTGATTAAGAGTG
Organism: Maxillicosta whitleyi; assembly: GCA_029822895.1. Classification (NCBI taxonomy): domain Eukaryota; kingdom Metazoa; phylum Chordata; class Actinopteri; order Perciformes; family Neosebastidae; genus Maxillicosta; species Maxillicosta whitleyi. Next base: position 9,916,784 of record JAPSES010000019.1, on the reverse strand, counting down.
GGCTTTGCTCCAGGTTGAAGATGTATTTTAAGGGTGTAGGATCAGCAGCTACTTTCAAAATATTTTCCAGTACTCTGAATTCAGTCATTATCTCTGGTGTGATCAAGTTGTTCATTTGGAAGGCCATCCTGACATTGGCTAGAGTGTTGTTCAAGACCTGAAACACGACGCTATCTGGATTCGAGCTGAAATTGGCATGAGCAATGTTACTGAGTGTTTTATTAACAATTAACGGAATGATGGAGAGGATGGTTGTTTGTTTTTGTAGGGCTGGTACGTGCGTTAAGAAACTGCAGATGCCATTTATTAGTCCCACAACACATTGAGTTGTTCCTACTGAAGCAGGCTGTAGCTCGAAACATTGGTAAGAACTGATAACCGTCAATATTTTTACTACAAGGTCGTTCATACTTCCTGCCCCAGCAATTGATGCGATGTGATTCAGGTCCTCGATGGTTAGGTTTGACTGCTGCAGAGCATTCTGGACATGAGACACAGTAATATTTGGGTTAGCCAGGACCAGTCTGATGAACAAAAGAGCCTGTTTGAATGTTGTCACAGATTCAACATCATTTGGGGAGAGCAGCAGAGAGAACGCCGTGGATGCAAGTTCCTCATATTCCTGTTTTCCCAGAGAAGAGTTGGATGTAGTTATTTTGAGAGTGACATTTCCTTTGGCTGAGACCATCATATCTAATATCTGATCCAAGAAAGTGAAGATCTCTGAGATACCAGCCAAACAGTTTTGGCCTGTTGCACATTGGGTCATCTGATGCTGCAGAGCTTTGAAATCCCGCAGAAATGTAAGAGCTTGCTGCTGAACTGCTGCTGGTAGGAAAGCGATGAATTTCTTTGCAATGATATCCTGGGCAGCATTCGGTCCAATCTGAACAAGGGTTTGAATGCTCTCTGGGGTGAGAAGGTTGAGAATTTCCACAGTAGGCTGGTAGAGGTCAGTTACTTGAGCCGTCATCAGTTGCCCATTTGGCAACATCACCTGCTCAGTTTTTCGCAGTCGCAACAGAGACATGATACACTCTTGAAGCTGCCGTATGTACCCAAGGATGATGGTAGTAGGGTTGCCGTCTGGAGAATCCATCACTGTCTTTAGTAGTTCAATGGCACTAAGGATGGATTCCACAATGCCTGCTGAGGTCTGATTAGTGAAAGGCTGAATAGCTTCTCTAAGGCGGGCTATAGACTCAGGGCTGATGTACTGAGAGTATGTTAGGAGAGTGTTCCCCATACTGAGGGCCACAGACATGGTGAGGTTACCTTCAGAGGAGAGGAACTGCATTATCAACCTCTCCAGTTCAGGCATTGTTGGGTCTGTTTCACTGAAGGTAAAAATGTGCTGATTGAGCCTTCCAAGCTTGGAGGCAACCTCAAACACTTGGGTGATGTTAAAGGGGCTATCACTGAGGATCACAGGCAGAAAAGGGGCCAGACCTGTGGACTCTAGCAGGTGTTTATAAAGGGGAAACATGACGGCAGGGTTTGAGATGCTCTGGTCTGGAAGCCTGGTGAGGTTCTGGGTGAAGTCATTCAGATTATTCATCAGGTTTATGAGGAAGTCAGAGAGTGCATCTCCACCATGGATTTCTTTTTTCAAATTTGACGCCGCAAGGTATTTATAAACATCACCATACACGTGCTGCAACAAATTCACGGTTCCTTTGAGGCAACTATGGAGAAAAGAGGAATAGAAGATAACATGATAGTATTAGATCGCTATGACTAATGGTGACAAGAGCAATACCTTGTCAGATGTTACTCCTTTGTCAGTCCTAAGTCTATAATTTAACTGTCATCTTTACCTCAAATGTAGAAGATAACAAAGACATTAGAATAGTATGTATTGATGATTAGAACATATCAAAAGCTGGATTAAGCCAGCTAAAACACCACTGAAGGCCTGGGTGTGAAATAATATGGCCCACTACTCCTTTATAGTAATAACCCAGATTAAAGTCTTAAAACATCATGATTACATTATTAAATTTAACACATTAAAGGAGTGAAAATGCACATAATGAATAACTGATATATGCATTATCTGCAAAAGTTTTTGTATTTGTCTGTGCTGGCCACACCCTCAAACATAACAAAAAACCTGTTTTTTAATTCACTGTACTTGTTTGTTTAAGGAAAGACAGAGCTGTGTTTTTCATTGAGTTAACTTTTTATCTTAAATTCAGTTACAGTGTGTAAATACGTCTTCAAATACAATAAGAAACAATTATTTGTGACTTACTTCAGCAGGACATCTTGGCTGGGTGACATTAATGATTGTGATAATGTGTGAACAAACAGCTGCCAGTTCAGTCCAGTATTGCAACGAATTCCAAAGTTGGATAGGTCAACGGAACCTAAAAGGAAAATATGTTACATGCATAATTAAATCTGTTTGATAAATACATTGTTGCTTTCCTTTGGGTAAGTGAGTTCAAGGATTTAATAAATTAATTTTGTTTTGTTTTTTTTTAACATATACTGCATCAAAATACAAGCTTCATTTTGTTAACTGATTCTATAATACCTTTAAGAATACACAAAATTTTGCAGTAAATGACTAGCATTTATAGATATTTTTTTGAGACAATGTAACCCCCCCCCCCCCCTTTTTTTTTTTTTTATAAAAAAATGTACTTATTCTTATGTTTATGGGACCAGTTTAATTATTTTACACAGACTATGTTTTAGTGTTCTTTTCATTGTATTGTTTGTCAGGTGTCATAGTTATTTGTTCTTAAAAATATACACATTTAATCCTAATGGTGTATACAAACATGGTTAATATTAACACCAGTATATAGTACTGCTACATTTAACTGCCTTTGCTCCTTTTGTATACACTTTAATAAAAAAATATGGAGAAAAAAAAAAAAGAATTAATAATTTGTCCCTTTTTGCTGACCAAGATGCTTAAACCTCGCAGACACTCACAGTTTGCTGGCTGAGTTGTGATTCCAGGTCTGTAGTTTAAAATCCAGTACGCCATGTGGAAATAGTCCTTCACCTGGGGCCACAGTTGGCTCTGCTCAATCTTTTGTCCAAGTCTCAACATGAAGTGTAACACACTAAAAGCAAAACAAAGGAAAAATAGATCACAAATGCACACCACTACAGAATTTTGATATGAGCATGATCAGTGTTTTTTCTTTGTGTTACAGTAACACAACTACTTTTTTCAGGTAAGAAGTAACCCGCTTTTATTCTAAATTTGGGTCCTAGAAGCATTTCCTCACATGATTTTTTTATTTATTTTTTTTATACATATAACCCGTTTAATCCATGGTAGTGCTATCAAAAAAAAATTAGGTATTGGTCTTTTCAAGATATTATACAATAATGATTGAATTATAAAATGGCAATATTTATGGAGGCCTTAAGAAGCTAAAAACCAAAAGAAGTCTGCCCAAGAATTATTACTGAATGAAAACATGTATATTTAACACCCTGTCATACCTTTGCTGTAATGTTCCAATAAAATCAATGGTGTTGTTTTCTAGCATCCATTTGCTCCAGTATTCTGCACCCATCTCTTCAGCCACTTTCTCCAACAATCCTCCAAACTGTTGAGTTTTATTGCATAGCAGGTGCCACTCAGACAGAATCATGGGAAGCGTTACGTTGTTGCCTCCATGTCCTTGCATGTTGTATAGACTCTCAACCTGTGGAAGCATAACATGAAATACACAAACATGTCATATAACCTTGGAACCATGAGAAGGTGAATCGAGGAGGCAGATTTAAATGTTATTTTGAGAAAATTAAGGGAAAAGTTACAGGTGAGAAAAAAAAATATTATTATATATTATTATAAATATTATTTAATGAGCAAAAAAGTGTTTTTTGTTAAAACTATTGCTACTGGCTTCACTTAACTATACAGTATCTGAACATCAAAACAAAAATAGAGGCTTGCACAAAACACACAGAAAAGGACATAAAATATCTCAGAATAACTGAATTTCACATGGTGTTTTCACTTAACCTTATGAATTAGAGGCAGCCAGTCGAACAGAAGAACCTGCAGCAGAATGGAGTTGTTTTGGCAGATGACTGAGCGCCACCCTTCAATCCTTACGCTCTCTGTGTCTAAAAGCCACTCAAAACGACCCAGAACATCCTCGCATGTCATAGACTCAGAGGCCAGACCCTAGTGAAATGGGGAGGCAAAAAAAAAAACACATCTGCTAAGTGCTTTTGCTACCTCATGGGTTTATATATTACTACTATGAGGGCAAAAATGCCCACTTCCACTCCAAAACATATTTTTATAGGTGAAGCTAAATAACAAATACACCTGAAATACATTTGTGATTTATTACATAAGAAATAAAATTAAAAGTTTTTTTAACTATAGAATGACCATGGCTAAATTGACCGATAAAAACCCAGGGGAATTTTTTCTCTATATTTAACCTTTCTTAAGTCAATTATCACCAGTGATTGTAATATTATTTTTGGAGTAAATCCATTATTTTCCTATATTTATTTCACTGATCATGCAGATGTTCGGAAAAGCTCAAAGTAAATTAAAAGATTATTATATCAAAACAGAGAAAAATTAGGGAAAAAATGGCTTTTTAAGCAAAATATTATTAAATAAACATAAAAATAAGTGTGTCCATCCACTGTCATTGATCCAACTCCATGGTTTTTACTAGTGAATCAGTGTTATAGAAGATAACAGTGTTTCCATGGTAACTACAGAGCCTCTGAATGTCCAAATGGGTCATACCCGATGACCATGAAAAGTGTATTTTACACCAGTTATTTACATGTATTGATAGGATCAGTGAATCAACAGGTATTAAATATTTTAGCCTGGGGCTGCTTGGGTCTTTATGGATTAATTGAGATTTTACTAGCCTACCTCCATTAAAATATCCAGCACATTTTCCATGAAACGGTTAATCCAGATCTTGGCTTGAGTCTGGTTAGTCATCAGTGTGAGGTAGTTCATCTGGAGTTGGTTTGCGTCTGTGAGGACATTGTCCACCATTTCTACAACAGAGTGAGAACACAAAAAACAGTGAGTAAAGTTACAATGTTGAAATGAAACCTAATTTTGAAAGTGTCACGCTGTTGAACCTTCTTCAGAACTTTCTGCTGCACAAAAACATCCCAGGAGCTTAGTTTGGCCCTATAATTGCCTTTTTTCTGAGTGTTTGTCACTCCTATTCCTTTAGTCCAGTGTTCCCTATCTTTCATCAGTCCCCTGAGAAAGGGTGTGAACTTGTTCCATTTACCGTCATAGGTTGCACAATACAAATATGCTCAGAAGGGAGAACAATAGTGAGTTACAGCATTATGTGACAGAAGAAGTATATTATGTTTCACACACCTAATGCAACATGGCCAATATTATTACTGTGCCTTGGTTCAGATCTGTCTCAAACTTTAGTAAAAAAAAAAAAAAAAAATCGATTGTTTTTTTTTTTCACTCTTTCTATTGAAATTAGAACAATGACAATAAAAAAAGTCCAACATAGTATCCAATATATGTGTTTCAGACTAAGAACATGACACCTGCACTCAAAAAAAAAAAAAAGAGAGGGGACATCTATCTACTTACTTAACATTAAAGTAATCTATAAAGGCATGCCACATTTATTAAGTAACGTTACCTTATTTTTTAGGGTAAATGTTGCATAATGTCTTTCATCAGAGCCTTGATGAGTTGAAGGATTTTTGTTCTTCCAGTTGAACAGTATTAGGCGTCTGACCAGTTGTGTCACAAACTTCTATATAACACTCTGTTTAGTACTAAAATCCACTCCTGTTGGTTCTACACCGAACATTATTATTATTGGTTGTGGAGGGATCTGTCTCTTAAAAATCTTTGACAATGTAAAAATCTGTTGTTTTTAAATGGAAAATACTTTTAAGGCCCATCAGTCTTCATCAGTGTGAATAAGATACAAAGTGTGTGATTATTAGTTACTTTTTACAGTTTGTAGAGCCAGTGTTGCTGTTTCCATCGACTCCAAACCAGTCCTGAGGATGGCCTGGGCAACAACGTTCACCCCAGGGGAAACTTCAAGGATATCTAGGACCACTTCACCAATGGATAAGAACCTACCCAACACAAAGTCGAAGTTAAGATAAAGTACATATCATCCCTAAAATGTATCATAAAGCAATTTTTAGTTTCAAACATTTATATTCTGATTTTGCTAATATACGTTGAACATAGTAAGTTTCATCCTTACAGGTCTTCATCAATGTTTTGTGGTTGTGTTTCTGCGCTACGCCGAGTCATCGTGATGTTGGAACTTCCTTGTCCTCCTGGGGATGAAACTCCCATCAGACCCTCCAGCAGCCCTTTGGCAAACAACAAATCATGCTGTGCCACGTGCTTACTCCACTTCAAGAGAATCTGTGAATACGGCAGTTAGCATAAGGAGGAGCCGAAAAAGAACAACATCATTATATTGTCAATTTGGTAAAGAAACAACTGTATTGCTCCAAAATAATTATTCAATAATAATAATAATAATCCCTTTAAAATAATGGTGGAGTTTTATATTTATATTCTTATTTTAGTGGGGGGGGGGGGGGTTATTACCTAAAAAAAAAATTTCCACCTAGAACTCTAGGTGGAAAATAGAGCCCCGCCGTAGTTTATAAGCACTTAACCGAGACAGGTTTCATTTTGAATTTTTTACCTTATGTGTCACTTTAAATAAAGATTATAATAATAATAACAATAATAATGTCATCACTTTGTATATTTTGCAACTTAATTATAACATTAGAAATAATCCAATGGACAAACATTTTTCTTATGATATTTAGAGGGACCTAATAATGACAGGTGAATTGAACTTACTTTTACTTTTATTATTATTATTATATGTTGCTGTATGACATAAGCACATACAGTATAAGCCCTTTGACACAGATAACTTGTCAGACAGGCCACGTGCCAGCTTCACATCCGTGATTGATTTAAGGATAGAGAGTATAGTGAGTACACAAAGTAATGACAGTGTTAGCTAACAACCTCTGATTGGAAATTATGTCATCAAAACGTGTTTATCGTTGTGACACCGCTAATTAGACATCCTCAAGGACTATGCTCTGGAGGGGTGACCTGGGAATTGCAGTTGCATTGTTGCTAAGGCCAACAGCTTTGCTGAAGACCATGGACTCATTACTTTGTCAAATTCTGAATCTAATTACTTGTGAAGGCGGAATTTCTGCATGGAAATTAGAGCGATGAGGTGAAGCGATGAGAGAAGCTACACGTGAGGCACTAAGGGGGAGGATGTACAAGACTTACTTCTGTTATCTGTGAGTTTATGTATTAATTTATCTAATTTATCTTTGAAGTAATAAAAAAAGATCTACAAAATATACATATGCACCCATCAATGATTGTAAATCACAGAAAAAGTAATGAAATACAATAAATCTGCGCATTCCTTATTTAATATAGCTCAAATTCTTCATTCCTTTGTAGTAAAAGTTTTTCTAGAATTTATCTTACCTGCTTGGTCAGATTTTCAGGTGATATCCAGCCCAGAAACATATCCACAGTGCCAGTTGTGCATGCTGCTGTTAGCCACATAGGGTTATCTCTGTTGTTGCACACAAAGCCACGCACCACATCTTTGTCTAAAGTCAAAGCGATAGCCTACGGTGACAGTGTCGTACAGGAAATTAGGTCAGGCTTTTCATATAGGACTGATGATTGTGAGATATAAATATCATAAATACTAAAACAGGAGTAGAGGAATGCAGCTTCAAAGTTCTGTTTGTTGTGTTACTTTACATGACAGATTTATCTCTATTTATTTCTTTGCTCTTTGTGAGTTTGACCTGTGCAGGGCAAGGGTAGAAAAGAGTGTAGAAGTGTTTATAGAGTATTTTTCTTTAGACTGTCGTTGTTATAAATGTCATCATAGAGTTGGTAGAAGGTTTTTTTATACACAACAATAAAAATGTGAAGCTCATTCTGGTGGAACCACAGAAAAACAGTGAATATAGCTCACATCATGGACCTGAACACACTTCTTTTGTAGTAATTATTTAACATTTGGAGTCGACATCAACAGTTACAGGGGGAGAGTTCAGCTGCCAAGCATTCAAATGTAGTAATAAGACCATTTTCCTGATTCAAACCAAATAAAGTGAGAAAAAGCCAGATTTTTCACCTCTTAACAAAAGCTATTTTGCCGCATCTAACCGGTTCCACGTAGTAGAAATGAGGCAATGGAATTAGTAAAGTGTTTTTAGTTTCACTTTGACTGTACCCTCCCCTCCCAAACTGGACCCGGCGTCATCTGTTGTTATTCGTCATATATACTGAAAATGTTCTATTATATATGTAGACATAGAAAGACCAGTAAAAGCCTGGTAATGCAAACATACCCATTTGTACTCTTTTATCCCCTCACTCAATTAGAATAAATAAGGAATCAGATTAATAAGCAAAATTTAGAATGGAATCAAAATTGTTCAATTCTTATCAATTCCCATCCCTATAGTTAGAGTACTGTTGAAAGGCTGTGTGGGCTAAACATACCTTGTCTAGTGGTATCTTCACCCCTTGCAGAACAGGTTTCACCATTTCACTCAGGGAGTCATTATACAACACTAACACATCTCCCAGGGAAATAGAGACGTCTATGGGAAATCAAATAAGATGACAAAAATGTCAAGTGAGCAAAGAACTTACCAGGTGCCATTTTATGGCGCTGTCATAACAAAGGTGAACTGTATTTGCTTCAATGTGACAGAATGAATTGTGCAGGAATTCTGATATGTGAGATGTTCAGCTCCTTATCTGAATCTATCTTTAAATTGTGTTTAATTCATACGTTTTCCAGGCCAGTTCTGGATGTAGTGGGTTATGCTGATGCCTCCAGCAAGCATGGGGTGTACAGCCTGGACCGAGGCACTGATGTTGGGGTAATTGGTCTGGATGACGTGCAAAACACTGAAAAAAACACAATAGAAAACATTCATCACAATAAAATTGGACCTACAACACAACTCTGACAGAAGCAATACATACTAATCTTTAAACAGCAAGTGTCTGTTGACTGATATAATACTTTGTATGACATCAAACTGCATTCTACATCCAAAATTTGTATATATAGAGTTTGTGCTTTTTCAGTTTTCAGTGGAAAAGTGTTGAGAATATAATATGGCCCTAAGCGTTATCAGCAGGAACAGGAAAAAAAAGTATTCTTTGTGACTCACGCAATGATCTGTGTGGCTTTGTCAAAAAATAAAAAGAACAAAAAGGAAAATAAATAATTACAGTTGTTCATACACAGTCCAGTTTGTCTGTGACAAAGAATGAATATAGAATATATTTTTAACATTTCATCATTAAGGGCCTTTTTTGCTAAACTTAAAATGATGATGTTTCCTGGGCTTACAGGTAACATCAGACCTGAGCCGGAGCCACAGTGAAAAAAAGCCCAGCAGTGACTTTATTTCATTAGGAAAGCAGGCCTGCACTGACATCCTCTCACCCAGGTCAACAGGGGACGGGTGGAGAGAGCATTTTAATATTTGGCATCACTGTCTGGTATGGCAACGTGACACAGAGAGAGAGCACAGTTCTACAGAGAGTCATAAAAACAACACAAACTATCACAGGTACTGATCTGCCCTCTTTGAACACCATACACACACAGTCCTGTCAAAAGAGAACTGAGAGAATTCACACACACACACCCACACACACACACAATATCCAGCTCACCACCTGTTTAAACACAAACACAGCACATACAACCTCAGACACAGGCAGGCAGACAGCATTATCAAACACACAAAACATCATTCCTTAACTGCTTCTTCCCGGCCAAAGTTAGGCTGTTGGCCAGTATCACATAAAAGGGCAAGTGCAATATGTTGTGAGTGTGCCAGTATTTGTATATGTATATGTACATGGATGTAAATGGACGTCTATGAAACTACGTCTTCCTTCTTGCAGGGTATTGTATTTAATTCTATTTTGTTTTACTGTATTTTTCTATTTAGTGTATTTATTGTCTCCTGAGTTGTTAAACAGTACTCATCAAGGTTTTTTATATAAGTTTTATGTTATATATTGTCTGTATGTGCATAGTGTTTTATTGTTTTTATATATATTTTTATGGTTGTCTTGCGCCTGTGTTTTATTTGATCCTGAGAGCAACCACATGAAAGTTCTTATGCGTTACACACAAATGGCAATACATTTCTTGAATGTTGAATTAATGTGTTTCATAAACCTACATCCACTTTTTTTTCCATTGTAAACCAAATCAGTGTTGTGATAAAAAAAAATAAATAAATACATAAATAAAATATAATATATAATATAAAATAATGTTAGGCTTGGCTTTTTCCTACTCTATTTTGGTTGTTAAGTGTTATTAAAGATCTCCAATGAAATAGTTGTACATTGTGACATTTTTTTTCTTATTTTGGTGCATTCCATAAACATTTTTTTTTTAGTTTTTTTTTTCCACCTTTATATTGTATTCCTACTTATTTTTGAAATAAAGTTTGTCGTTATCATTATGTTTGTCTTTAGTGTAGTTAGATGATTCCATAAATGCACCAAAAATTGCAGTGTTGTAATAGAACTGTGCTAAGGAATCCTAGGTCGGCTACAGCTGTGTAGCCACAGATGTAAAATGTAGAGGTAGTTAAATACTGTATGTGTAAACATTTTTCCATTTTTTTTTTTCTTCTCATTCAGACAAAAATAGCTGCAAAGATTGTTCCAGTTTCTGACCCCTGCCGCATTCTAAAGAATACAAAACCACATCTAGGCTTATTTTAGTAATTGTACTCAATCTGCAAAAACGTACTGTGAAGTTTGTTTCCTTTTAGAGGAACATAATCTTGTTTCCTGAAGACATTCCTGCTAAAATGTATGTATTTATTTTACCAGTAATACACTAAAACAATGGCGCTCTAGGCATTATTTCTGTGCAAAATTGTCTTCCCTATTAGAAGAGGCAGATACATCCACAAGACAAGGTGATGATATTGAAGAGTTTTTAGCTTATTTCTACATTAGCTATATTTCAAATACAAAGCAAGCACTTATAACGTATAATTATACTACATTCTCGGGTTGTTTTGTTACTAAATGTATATAAATGTTATTAGTAAATCTTCATTCAGTATTTATATGTCTTACATGTGTCTGCCTTACATGTCCATTCACATACAAAAACATCTTATTTCATTCTTTCCCAATTCTCATTCACAGGCACTACTTTACCCCTGTATGTTAGTGAGCAGAGTCTTGGTGGTGCCAGCTATTTGGTCGACAGAGGTTGAAGAGAAGAGCTCCGGAAGAGCTAGAAAGGCTTCCCACAGCGAGCTCTGATTTTGCAGGTGATTAAACAAGAACAACGCCGCGCCGACACCATCCACCATCTCATCTGGTTTGGTCAGCATCAGATCCGTCAGTATCTGACAACCAAAGACAACTTTAGAGTCCACAGAACAGATGTTGACAGAAAGTACTTTACAAAAAAAAAGAATAATGGAATTTAGACACATTTCAATGCGTCACATTGTCCTGGAAACAAAAGCCGACCCATGTGGACGGGCATGAGCTAACATACTCGCGCACGCACACACACACCTGGTTGAGTGTGACGAGTGCGACTTCAAACACGGTGTTGTTGGAGTTGCAGAATGTTACCACAGCGAAGGTGAGGTGGGTGGGTGAAGACATGTTCATCATGGGTAGAACCAATTGGCAGATGGTCTTCTTCAGTAACGTCATGGATGCCATCAATTCCTGAAGGGACTGTACAAAAACACAAGATTAATGCCCAACTGCTAACACAAACCCAAGAAAACAGAGGTGATTTGTGTTTTTAATGTATCTGTTTTCTGTGTAAAACCTAAGCTAAGCTAACAGAGTTAAACTAACAGAGCTATAATGTAAACTATCAGCTGATGTAACATGTGAGGATTATGGCAGTGTTACTTTGATTGTAAAAATAACTGTTAGAGTTTTAGACTAAGGAATAAAACTAGATGATGCCTTAAAACAGATGAGCTTTATACTTTATTCAATGAGTGATAGAGTCTGCTGATATATATATAATTGATTCATTTGTGGTTTTGATCCTAAGTGTGTTCTACATATTTGTGATTTCTAATTTCAAAATGCTCTAGTCTCCAATCGTGAACTTTAAATGAGTGATATTTTGCTTTTTTTTTTTTTTTTTTAATGGAATTATGCATTTTAAAACATTTCCCTGTGGTCTATATAAACAGTAAATGCTCTGCTTGGGTCTGAATTTTTCATTAATTCAATTCCACAGTTCTATCTTCAACACTATTTCTGAGAAATGACACCAGAAAGGTTGTTTTGAGCGCTGGTCCTTTAAGTGCACATAAGCTACTTCAGGCCCCGCCCCCTCCAGGTTGACTGTACTTTCTGTTCCGTTCAGGCACTTGTGTTTGTTAATACAACCAACAGCTGAACATTTTAGGTAATCAACTCAAAGTTTGGACATATTTTCAGTTTTTATTACAACTGCTGCTGCTGATAAACAATTATGTCGTACTCGAAGAAATGTTCGTTGGAAGTCTTGACCTTAAATATGCAAATGATATGATGTAACTAGTTATAGACCGTAGTAACAAATTAAGGAGGAATTAAAACAGGTTGCAGAAATCCACTTGATTTTTGCCAAAATGAATATAAAGATAGCTTTGCGGCACCTGGAGGGTTCAAATCAAACTTTATGAACTATTAAAGTCCAAATACACAAATAAATGAACCAAAGTCTAATAAAAGTGGGTTTAGATAAATAACCCCTTTAATTCAGTTTGGGCATGATAGGTTTAAATCATTTCATCATCAATCATAAGTCATTTTATTCTTTGTTGCTTTGAAGCAGCTTTGAAGTTAGTGTTGTCGTTTCCAGCGCTTCAACAAACAGCTTTATGGGGGATAGTTCTTGAGGTTTTTTTTTTTTTTTTTAGATGGTAAGGGCTCATTAGCTTTTAACAACAGCTGATGACATGTTAAAATATAATAGACCAAATACAGGCTCCGATGCTCTAAACAAACACTAAATAAACACTGTTTACAGTTGTCAGTTTGATTTATTTATCTCCTTTTCTTGTTCCTGGCTGTCATTGTATCTGAACAAACGCACCTGATTTTGTGGAAGACTGGCATTCATGACATTTATAAGAGAAGCATTATTCATCTTTTGTTGCTGAGATGAACCTTTAATACAAAAATACACAATTAGAAAACTGAGTGACTAGAGGAGTTACACAAATGCTTCATAGTGGGTTCATAAGTGTCGGGTGAAAAAGGATAATTTACCAAAGATGTTATTCATAAATCTAATCAGTGTTGTGGTGTCATCCATCGCGTCCTTTGGAATATCAATTCTGAGCAAGTTTTCCCCTTGAATCAATTTTGCCAGTGGGTTATTTTTCAGTGGGATGGGTGACCTGTCAAACAAACAGTAAAAAAGAAAGGATCGGAAGTGGGAACATAGAACTTCCAGTCGTAGTAAACACTCAATATTGTTTAACTTTTCAACAAATCACATTCTGACTTAAAGAAGAGGCTTAAAAACAAAGGTTCAGGTGGTTCAAATAGTTAAAATACATATAGTAAAGCTGTAGATATGCACAATAACATAAGGGACTAATATCTAATGTCTGGAGTTTTGATTTTAATAAATACAACGAAATTTGATGAAAAGAAAAAAATAGTTAAGGATTTTTTTTTTATGCACTCATTTGAAGAAACTGGATTAGCATTGAATTTAAAGTCTTCAACTGAGTAGACAAGTTAAAGGTGAGTGTTCCTAAAAATTATATAAGTTCTTACATAAGAAGCCAAGTGTTGACAGATCGCTTGAAAATACATTCCCTCAAAACCATTAACCAATACTGATCTAAAATATTGAATACCTATAGATCCATTACTTCTATCAATCCATGCAAATAAAAAGTGTAAAATGCAGTTTGTCATCTTTTCATGGTCATCAGATATGACCCATTTGGATGTTCAGTGACTCTGTAGTTACCGTGGAAACATTGTCATATTCCATAACATTGATTCACGAGTAAAACCCATTGAATTTGATAAATGACAGTGAATAGAGGCACTTGTTTTTATGTTCAGTTATTGTTGTCTTTGCTGAAAAAGGTCAGTTTTTCTTCACTTTTCTCTATTTCTGATATAATAACCCTCAACTTTAATCTGAGCTTGTATGAACAGTTACACAATCAGTGAATTAAATATAGGAAAAGAAATTATTTACATTGAAAAAATACAAATAAAGGGGAAAATATTACAATAAATAAAAAAATAAATAAACTGACACAAAAGTAGCACAGGGTCTTTATGGGTTAAACCAAACTGATATAGAAAGACAAATGATAATAATAAATTGAGGTAAATGAAACACATTAGGAAGTCGCTCTCAGGTGTTTATCTGTTTTAATTTACAACTTAAAAAACACTAATTATGACTGTGGCTTTTGTCATAAGTTACAGTCGGGCAAGGGTTAAACAGACTCGTGTCCATCCACAGAGGGGTGTATGTTTGTGGTACATTTCCATGAACACGGTGACTAATTGTCTCATGTGATGCTGAGGTGTGTCCCTCCATCCCTACAGACCTTCTATATAACTTCTGTAAGTTGGTCATATACAGATATAAATATCATGTAAATCTAAATCTTAAAGTGACACATAAGGTAGTAAATTCAAAATGAAACCTGTCTTGGTAAAGTGCTTATAAACCACAGCCGCGGGGC
>JAPSES010000019.1:9868862-9886515 GCA_029822895.1 Maxillicosta whitleyi | reverse complement strand
CAACAAATTTGACTCTTTGCTTTGGCATTTTGCAACTTTGCAATTTTCATGTTACACTTTTCCAGTCATAAATCATCATAAATTATGCTTCCCAGAAGTTATTTTCCTGTGACGCATGCAGTTAAGTTCCTTGTGTCTTATGTGAAAACAAATTTAATAACTTCCTATGTCCCATGTGAACACTGGAAAAAATAAGTGTTATATTAGCTACGTTAAAATGACAATAATGGCAACAAAAACACCTCAAAATCTAGATTAAACACTTTTTTTATTCCTTTAAACCACAATTTTACACAACAGGTTTTACCCCTGTAGTCTGTAGTGTTTCTGAAATAAAGCTTTTAAACTTTTGAATTGTAATTTCCAATGCATTGCTCTGTCTCAAGAGGTTTTCATGTAATAATTAAAAAGTGTGAGAGACTTACAACTGTGTTTTTTTAAGCTTAATTTTTCAGGGAACAAATGAGGAGGTATGAAGAGGTACGGTGTTGAGAGACGTCTACCCATAAGCCCTGCAGCTGCAAGACGTCGCTCTGATTCACCTTAAAGGTAAAGCAGTGATCTGAGATGTAGTAGCCCATGCAGAAACCAAACTGCAAAATTTAACCCTAAAATCTAACCCTAAGAATGAAAATATTGACAGCACATAACCACCGAAACCTTTTCATGTCATTTATCTATTATGAAAACGGGATGTAATATTACAGTGTACAACGAGCTCCAAGTTTCCACAGAAACGACTAATTAAATATATGTGAAATGCATTTATGTTGTTTTCACAGTGGCATTTTTCCAAATGTACATTTAACCATTCCTTAGTTATTTATTGTCATTTATTCTAAAATTGACCTCTGCATTTAGCCTTTTTTCTGTGAAAATCAGCTATTTTCCTATATTTAATTTATTGATCATGTGAATGTTCAAGTAAAAATTATAGGTTGCTATATCAAAACAAAAATAATAAAAGAAAAAGTTTTGGTTTTTTTTTTTTAGCAAAATATATCAATAACTTAACATAAAACCTACATAAGCTTCTACAACCTCAGTCATTTATCAAACTATCCACTGTTCAATCAAAACTGCAGAAGGTGATGGTGTTATCATGTTCACGGAGGAGCCTCTGAATGTCCGTAAGTTGCTGATAAGTCAGAAAACAGCATTTTAATTAAGTTATTTTCATGAACTGATAATCTTAGACATTCTAAAATTATTAAAAAATTATTGATCAGTAGATGCTTTTGTTTACGTGCAGCTGTGAATGTCCTAGAGGGTTAAATAGAAACACACCTACCACTGTTTTATTCCTATCTGTTTGTTTCATGAAGATCCAGTATCTTCTGCTGTTAATGTCTGTATGGGGGAGGGGATTCCATATTCCCAGAGGAAGTGGCGTAGCAGGAGTTAATTTGACTACTTATCCTCTTGCTCCCTCTTGTGTCAGTTAAAACCCTGTGTGTTAGAGATTCTGCGAATAAGCTTCACTGAATTAAGACACAGGCTTTGTCGCCGTAGATCTATTTCAAATACCCTCAAATATAACTCATATGTAATACAATACTTGAACTTATGAAGGTATGTTATTCCATCTTGTGTAACCGTAGTATGTAACACTGCCCAAGTATTTCACACCTTAAATTAGATGCTCCATATTGTGCTTATTTTCAGTGTTTATGAGCAGCTCTGGTTCTGAACCAGTATAGTTATGAGGATCATCACATTGTCCGGTTGTCCAGTAAGCTGGTAGATGCGTCCTGGTTTAACCCAGCATCCCTGCACAGTACACAGTTATGAGTTCTGTTTTAAGTGACCACTCCCACTTTTTACACAGTAAATTCCAGCTACTACCCATTGGAGGGAGATTTATAGTCCCAAGGTGTGAAAAAAAAACAAGGTACAAAAATAGTTTTGTTCCAGCAGCCGTCAATAACACAAACAACACTTGTTATTCGAGTATTTATTCTAATTTTTGTGTTTTTCCTGTGATTTCATGTCATCTCAGGTTGTTGGAGCAACAGGTTTTTTTTTTTTGTTTGTTTTTCTACTTTATTTTAATATAGTATTAATGTTCTTCTAGTGTTTGCATCTGTGTTTCAATAGGGATGCATTGTCTTAACTGCAAACCAATTCTAAACCAAGTAGAGCATTTATAGTAATATTTTAAGTCTATTCCACAATAATTCTGTAAATTATTAATCTTCATCTTTTTGTATTGTGTAGGACGAGTTAATGTATTTATTTATTTTTTATTTTTATTTATTTGTTGTTTATTTTGTCTCGTCTCTTGGCCAGGTCACTTTTGGAATGGTGACATTTAATCTTTAATGACATGCGGATTTCACCACATTCAATAAGGAATATAATAGAATAAATAAATAAATACATTTAGTAAGTAATTATCTTTATGCATTTAAATGTGTTATAAGTTAAAGCCATGGATGGACTTTGCCAATCTTCTGTGCTTATTATTGGTATAAAGTAAAAGGCTGCACAAAGTCGATGCCCTTCACAAATTTCAAGCTGCTTACTCTATAAAACATGATACAAGTCATGGAATTGCTGCAATCATGTGACAGATTGAAAAGTTATAGTCCAATCCAACACCTGCATTTATTTCTCTGAGAGTATGTACAGTCCAAGCACAGGAAATATGTTTACCTTTCAGTTTATGAAGGTACGACTGTGCAGTGGAAGACCAAACGGTATTTACACTGTGATCCCATCGCTCCATTAGTCAGCGTCCAGCAAATACCTGACTGTATCATGGGGATTATCATTGTTGTCGCTCTTTAGAACTTTCCTAAACTGAATACTATGCAGTAAAGCACCGTCCCCTCAGTACTTATTTTATTGAATGAATCAAGGGCTATAGGATTGTGATAAAATATAAAGTGACCTCTATCTCCAGTACTGTGATTCATGAATCACATGGTTTGGTAGATGTCTGCTCCTGTCTATTTAAGGCACATTGTATTGTTGTTGGCTTTTGATATCATATCATATCATGCCTAAGATAGACCGAAAATAGATGTGGAGCAGTTTTCCTTATAAAAGATGTCTCAGAAGTTCTTGTTTCCATGTTGCACATTTGCATGCAATCACTGCTGGACAAACACTGCACACACATGTGACATGCACACATATGCACATACTCATACAGGTTATGCAGCTCTTGTCGTCTCCTTCTTGCTGTCATCATTTCATCCTTGGATGACTGCTCAGCTCATTGGCATGTGTATACACATGTTTGGTTGGTTGCCCAGCAACATATATTTCAGTGTTTATGAGAGATGAAAGCAGCTGAACATCACTCACCTACACTTGTTATTTAAGTCATACTTAAATATCACCACCTTTCACTTTATTTTCTCTCATATTCATTTTTTTATGCTTCTTGCTGCTCTATAACATCTGCAATGTCATAAGATATTAGTATTTACTTTATCACAAGAGGTCAATTTTGTGATGTTGTCACTGTAATGACACATAATTCTATCCATTTTGTTTATCTTTTCTGGTGGTTAAATGCAGGATCCCAAACATCATAACAATTTTCTGTCATCCACACCGCCTGACTTTTGACTGACTCTGCATTCCACAGACCAGAGGCCCCTCAGTCCAACACAAACAACTTAGGGGAGTTTCCCTAGGTATGTAGTAATAAATGTGTTTTACTTAAATGTGATATAAACATTTTCTATTCTCCAAACAAATCTAAAACTTTACTCTGTCTTTCTTACAAAGAAATTAGCCCTCTAAGATCTACAACAACTGCTAACCAAAAGCATCTACTGGTCAAAAATGATTAATAATTTCAGAACTACTAATGTTATTGATACATTTTAATAGTTCAAGTAAAATGTAGTTATGCAAATTTTCAGCACCTTTAGATTTTAACACTGTTCTGAAACATGAATGAACAAATGATTCATCAATAAAACAAATGTCATTTGATAAATGACAGTGGTTGTAGATGGTTAAATAGATTTTAGGTTAAGCAAATGATATTTTTTGCTAAAAAAAAAAAAAAAAAAGTGTTATTTTTCTTTGTTTTGGTCTTATATTCTTTAAATTTACTTAAAAGATGCACCAAAATTGGAGGGATATTCACAGGACTTTAATATTGGTCCTCAAGGTTCATGTTACCTATAACTTTGTAAATCTATATCTTGGTGATGTCTCAGTTCTAGAACAGAGGGAGGATACATAATTATTATACTTTAACAGTCTGCAATAAATCTATTACAAGAGGGTGGTTAAAGCCAAATCCACCAACATTAGAAGACTGGTACGAGACCATCTTGTAAATTTTTAAAATGGAAAAATTGACTTACTGTATCAGAATCCATAAATTTGACCATATTTGGGACAAATGGATTAAGTTTATATCCTTTAGCCGCCCAGAATTTATATCACTCGTCTAAAAACATCTTCCTTATAATCTGCCTCTCTTTATCCTTTGCTTGTGTTTTACTTTTGCATACACATGTGTAATGTTTGAAGAACCCAGAGGTATTATCTTTTTTTTTTTTTTTAAGTGAGAAATACCCAAACTGTAAGCACTCAGTTCATGTTTTTTTCTGTTTGACACTTTTGTATGTATAAAATAAGAAATTCAAAAAGGACACTAAGCTCTAAGATATCATACCTACCAATAATAATGCTGAGATATCTTGTTCCTTTTCCAATAAAAACTAAATAAAAAATACTTTAAATACTTTTTATAAACCTCTACATGATCCACGAATTAAATATAGAGATTAACCACATTTTCTCTAAAAAAAAAAAAAAAAATGCAAAAGGCAGGAAGATAATATTATAATAAAGGGAGATGAATCACATTGTAAGGGTTAAATATGAGGGAAAAACTGTCTCATAAAACATATAATTTCTAGGTCTTTGATTTAATTCTGGTGATTATTCTGAGACTGAAACGACACTAATGCAAGTCAGACTGAACATGTGCACATTTATTTATTTATTGTGACAGTAAAACGATTCAGTCGAGGTGTTTCAGCCTCAATATAGTTTAAAGTATAAATATGTTTCACTTATATTTAATTAGTCATTTCTGATGCAAACATGGAGAAATCATGGCTAACATTTCAACGCTGTAATATTGCATCCTACTCTTATAATAGACTCATGACATGAAAAGGGTTTGGCGGCTATGTGCTGTTGATATTTTCAGACTTGGAGCATGCATGTGTCTGTGTCTATGTGATAACTATTTTCCCAGTCATGCTGCGATCCAGATGCTAATTTAGGAGCATTTTATTTAGATCACTGCTAAGATACCGGCTTCTGTGTCTGGGCTTGTCGGGCACCTCGTAGTTGATGCATTTTACATCCTGCGCTGATGATGTGTTCGCTGACTGGAAGTTTAGATTTAGAAAAAAAAAACCTGTCTGCTCCTGTCATTTCAGCAGATATCACACTGCCAGGTCACTTCACGCGTATATCAGGTCACTTCCCTTTATCTGGAGCCATTATTTCTGGTGTATGAGTGCGGTATGATGGGAAATCATGTAGACCAACAGTTTGAACATACCTCTTGAGTAATCTAAAACTCATGCTGGTAGACTGGCAGTGTCCTACTTGATGAAGTCCAAGCCTGAGCCATAGTACTATATTAAACCACAAGACGTCTGTTTACTAATGTAAACTAAAAATGTTGTGTTTACCACTTGGGAGTTTATCTTTGCTCCCTCGTTAGGACAGACGCGAACAGACACAGTCATAACACAATAACACAAGACGGTTGAAATATGTAAAAAAAAAAAAAAAAATGGTGCACAGTATAATAAACAAAAAAAAGTAGCAGGACAGAGAAAAATAAAACGAGGCGGTTTGATCGAGGTCATCTGTTTTGAGCAGAATGATCTTTTGAGAAAGTGACAGGACAACCCAGTTCATACAGGAAAGCTAAAAATAGAGTTGACACCACCAACAGCTGACACACACACGCACTGCTCTTTGAAACGCAAATGCACGCACAACCACACATGGCGACCCCCTTAACCTCACACCCACTGACCACACATTCACGCATGGACACTTTATTCGAACACTTATGAACACTTAAAACTGCCTTTGTTTAGTCCAAAGCAGAAATACAATAGGCCTGGCGATTTAATCTAAAGTTTCAAATGGACAAAACCCACAGTGTAAGTTACTTTTACGCAAAACTGTTCCTATTATTTCACAAAGGGTCAAGAATAAAGCATGTGGATAAACGTTGGGATTTTGTGACATCCCCATACTTGGTCTATTAAGCCAATATTCAGTGCATTTGAAATGGTGAAGAGTCCTTGTTCTACAAGATGGGCGACCTTCTTGACATTTAAGCCAAGCTACAGTGCTTCTTATGTAACCTTATGTAACATGATGCTTCCATAGCATAGCTATAGGGCACTAACTCACAAAACACATCGGCCAAATTCCCAAGAAAAAAAGTGTCAAGACAAAAATAATAATTTTATGTGCTTGGAAAGACGTAAATTCTTTGTGAGCTACAAGGTTGAAGGCTCTATATGTCAACAGGAAATGCATGTTCTGTTCTATTTGGACATTTCACTCAAGGCTATTTCAGATTGACCTGTAGTGATGTTATGATTTATTTTTGGCTACTGAAAGAGAGACTCCTATAGCGGCTTTTCCCTCAGGATGAGGCATATGCTTTTGCATCAAACACCCCTGTCCGAAATGCAGAAACTGACTGAGTCATTCACCCACTCAGTTATGCATCCATTCACCAACTAATGCACCCCCACACAGATAAGGCCACCGCCCTTTCCAGTAGTTGAAATCAGACCTCTTCGACAGCTGAACTGAGGCCGAGCAACAGGCGTAACAGGGGAGAGGAATGAGAAGAGATGAGGGGCTGCAGGAAGGATGTAGCCAATGACTAAAGAGGGGGGAGGGGGATATAGAGGAAAGGTCTGGAACATAACCAACTGTACAAAACCTGCATTTCTGTGAACCAATTAAAAATGAATTTGTTATATAAAAACAGATTTGGTTAAATACATATGATACAATGTTGAGAAGCACATTATCAAGACTAGATGTAATCAGATTACTTTGCTGATAACCATTCAAATACATTGAATTTTGACAGTTTGTGTTGCAATTTGTTGCCAACTGCCCCAAAATGCTCCCAAATCTCTCAAACTGGATCCAGTGTACACTTGAGTTTGGGGCCTGGTTTGTAATGTGATTGGTATATTGAAGGGGTGGGGGCGGTGGTGAAAGGACAGACAGGGTGAATGGAGACAGAGGGAGGACCTCTGGAGGGGCTGGGGTGTGAGTGGGTGTGGTAAGTCTACAAATAGCTGTCCTTACTGCCTGGCATTACTTCACTTAGTTTCTCTCCCAGTTGCCCAGTGGGACAGTTGGGTCTCAGCACCTCAAGCGGATTCATCACACCACAAACCACCCAGTCAACCAGCCATGAGCAAGTCCTACTCTGCATCGGCCCAGAGCGCCTCCTCGTACCGCCGCACCTTCGGCTCTGGCGTGGGCTCATCTCCTATGTCTGCCCACTTCTCTTCTGGAGCTGGCGGAGGCCGCAGCTCAAGCCACATGAGCTCCAGGGTCTATGAGGTCAAGAGTAGCAGTATTCCCTCCTTCTCCAGCTACAGGGTGTCCTCTGGCGCCGGAGGAGCCGGGTTCGCCTCCTCTTCAGCCATGCGCACCTATGCCGGAGAGAAACTCGACTTCAACCTCGCAGATGCCATGAACCAGGACTTCCTCAACACAAGGACCAATGAGAAAGCTGAGCTCCAGCATCTCAATGACCGTTTTGCAAGCTACATCGAGAAGGTTCGCTTCCTCGAGCAGCAGAACGCCGCGCTGACTGTGGAGATTGAGAAGCTGAGGGGCCGCGAGGGGCCCGGGCGCGTGGCTGAAATGTACGAGGAGGAAATGAGGGAGCTGAGGAGACAAATAGAAGGCCTCTCTAACCAGCGTGCCCGGGTTGAGGTGGAGAGAGACAACCTTGCTGATGACCTCCAGAAACTGAAACTGAGGTAGGTTTAGACAGAGCAGGAAGTGGATGGAAGAATGAATGAAATCATGACAACTTAGTGGAGCGCAAATAAACTGGATTTCTGTCATGTGACAATTCGAGGTAACTAGAGGTTTAGCGGTAAGAATTCCCAGAAAACAGATGCACATTGGCAGGACAGTCTGGAAAATATCTGTAACACATGGCACTTCTATAATCAGCCAGAACAACCATCAGCATGAGCCCGTGACCCTTTTAAAGCATCAACATTTAATTTTAGTTTTTAGATACCCAAAGTGGCATTCATCTGTGACCTGTTAGACTCATTTACGAACTACTGGTGTATCTAATTTTATCAGATGTTTTTAAAAGCACATTGATAGAATGAAAGAAGAAGTAATGAGGACATGCGGACAGCAGGGGAAAGAAAACAGGACCTCCTGGTGCGACTCTGCAGGAAAGGAAACAACGAGAACGTGTGAAGATGAGATGCTTTGTAATTTACTTACAAGTGACATAACATAAGAATAAAAACAGAAAGACGTGTTTAAAGCTGAGACGGATAGACAGGCAGAAAGTCATAAAACAGCTAGACAGGAAGAAGTGGGCAGACGAACACAGACAGATGAACATAGAGTGCTTAGATGTGGGTGTATCTCAGAACACTCTATTTATAACAACTACGAGGTCCGCTGTATGAATCGAGTGTCTGTCGCTGCAGCAGCAAGCAGAGAGATTATCTGTAAAAACATACTTATACACTCACTCCACACACACTTCACTTACTAATGCACACAACTCCCACCTCATACCAAGTCACTCACTGTTCACTTTTGCTATCAGTCATTCCTTAATTATTGCCTGCGGCACGGAGTCAATCTTGCCAAAGCACCTGCTGCTCCCACTGAGATTAAAAAAAAAAAAAACCACAGAATCTTCCTCCATGCCAATAATTACAATACAAACACACAAACAAAAAAAAATGACCTCAGGACTTCAACTAAATCAAACTCTTTTTTCCCAGAGCGCTTCACCTTCATAATCATTTACATATGATCTTCGAATAAAAACATCGGCAAAAAAAAATACTGTGATTTAAGCAGGAATAATATGCAAATGTATGTTCACACTAGGGACGCAAGTTTAACATTATGCACAAAAAAAGTTGTAAAACATGAAGAAAGTTAAAACTATATTGATTACACTGAAAAATTTAGAAATGTCTGTAGTAAATGCGTGAATAGATGAGTTTATTGATATATTTTTGTATTTATTTTGCACGTGTTTCAGTTATTCATAATGCATAGTGAGCTGCTAATTCTGGAGACAGCACCAGCCAAGGACAGACCCTTTTTTTTTTTTTTTTTTTTTTTTTTACACCTGTGACTTCAACAGCTGCAGCACAGGTTTAGGATATAGTGATGGCATATGCGTGTGTGTGTGTGTGTGACTTATGATGGAATGCACTGTGTCATTGTCTAGCCTGTTCTTTTTTTGTAGATGCAAAAGGGGAGGGCAGAAGGAATGCGACGTGATAACTAGTCAATCTGTCTAATAATTGGTCTCTGGGGGGGGGGTTAAGTATCGCTGGCACATTTGCTTTTCTTGTACTCACTTTTTTTTTTTCTCTCTGCAGACTGCAGGAGGAGATTCACCAGAAGGAAGAGGCTGAGAACAACCTGTCTGCCTTCAGAGCTGTACGACTTTTTTTTTTCTATCAGCTTATATTTCCTCCCCTTCAACTGTTTTTGCTGCATCTTATAAACCTTTTTTCTCTTGGTTACCATTAAGATTGTGCACCACTTGTTTAGAGCTCATGGTATTTTCTCTGTGTGTGTGTGTGTGTCTTGCTTTTGTTTCTATCCAGGATGTTGACAATGCCACTCTGGCCAGGCTGGACCTGGAGAGACGCATTGAGAGTCTGCAAGAGGAGATTGCTTTCCTCAAGAAGATCCATGAAGAGGTGTGTTTGTGTGGTAACGAATTCTGTCTTGCCTGCATGTCTGAAATGGGGCATCTGTGCTCTATGTATGTCAGTAGGGTGGAGTGGCTGTATCATATAACCACGCTATGTAAGGATACACTGCAATATCAAATACATAAAAGCCACTCCAAGAATGCTGCTTTTACACAGATCACATATTTCACATGTCAACACGGAAACACATTTATTCTCCACGTTTGCATTTCCCCACTCTTCTGTTTTTTTCCCCCCTGCAGTAAAAATTATTATAATCTTTTATTTCTAACACGTAAAAGTTTCTGACAGACCTAAAGGGGCGACACGATCATATTTGGTCTTTTCACTGAAGGTCCCTTCTTGTCATATTGTCTTCCATGCCTGAACTTTGACCTCTTAGAAATGCTGAACAGCCGATTGGCTAAAGTGAGCTTGTCAGCTGCTGTGTTTGCGTGTGGGTGGCTGCTAGAAAAGTAACGATAGAGAAAAAGAGTCTGAGCCTGTGAACAGATGCAACGCTATTTATATGCGTTGAGCAGAAGATCAAGAGACAGCTGGCCTCCTGCTCTTCTGCTTTCATTTAATCAGTTTTAACAGTGATGTATCAATGAGCAACCGTCTAAAGTTAGACATCAGGGATCAATTAACCTTCATGCTTCTGATTTGACCTCCTGCTGTTCAACTTTGGGCAAAAAGTTCTCATTTTAACACTCACAGTAGTCACAAATTTCACTTTTACACACAGTTTCTGCAATAAAACTGGAGAGAAATTCGTATTCTTTCAGTGAATATCTCTTTTGAAGCTGTGCAACTTAGATTTTCTGAGATTTCCAGCCCAAAGCAAAAAGTCACCCCTTCAACTTTTCCATTTATTCTAAGCTTTCAAACCTCAGAACAAAACCTAACACTTTAAGTTTCTTATTATTTTGGATAAATTGGCTTCTAATACTAAGTTTGACATGAAAACATATTATGCTTTGTTGAAATTCATCATGTTGTTCTTTATTTATGACATGTCTGTGATCATTTCTGTGATCATTTCTGAATATTTCCTTCTTCTTGTCACTGTGCAGGAAATCCGTGAGCTGCAGAACCAGATGCAGGACACTCAGGTCCAGATCCAGATGGACATGTCCAAACCTGACCTGACTGCGGCCCTGAGAGACATTCGTATGCAGTATGAGGCCATTGCTGCCAAGAACATTGCAGAGGCTGAGGACTGGTACAAGTCTAAGGTACGTTTACAGACATCCACAGCATGTACACACTGTGGAGTTTACTTCAGCTGGTGCTCTAATAAACCTCACCCTGCTCTCCTCAGGTGTCTGACCTCAACCAGGCTGTGAACAAGAACAACGATGCTCTGCGTACAGCCAAACAGGAAAGCATGGAGTACAGACACCAGATCCAGTCCTACACCTGTGAGATCGACTCACTTAAGGGCACCGTGAGTATCACCGCACCTTTTCCTACAACTCCCATTTTCAGTAATCTTTTAGACCGATCTTTTCTATCTACTTCTTGCCTTGTAGAATGAGTCTCTGCTGCGTCAGATGAGAGATATGGAGGATCGCATGGGCCGTGAAGCCGCCGGTTTCCAGGATACCATTGCACGGTTGGAAGAAGACATTGCAAAGATGAAGGTAAAGTTTTATAGTTTTCTCTTTAGCTCAAAACACTGTATTCTTGAAAAACACAGAGTATAATTTAGGAAAAAAAGTGCTCATTTAGAATCAGTATCAACCCAGGAAAAAAAACAGACAGTGATTATAGATAAAACCTGTGATATATGGGCAAACTCTTGTCACGACAGTGGTTCAGTTATGGCTTCTATTATTAAATTAGAGTAAACCCGTAAAAGTCTTGCATTCTTGCATAATTTACAGGATGATATGGCCCGCCACCTGAGGGAGTACCAGGACCTCCTTAATGTTAAGATGGCGCTCGACATTGAAATTGCCACCTACCGCAAACTGCTGGAGGGAGAGGAGAGCAGGTGTGTTTGTGTTTACTCTTTTAATTTGGATGCAGGTTTAATTAGGCATAAAGTAACTCATTTTGTAAAATGGCAGGTGGTTTTTGTAAACACTTTCCCCTCATTACCTACTCCTAATGGCGGCCTGTTTCTTTTCCAGGATCACAACTACTATTCCTGTCCAGTCTGCCTACTCCTCCATTGGGTTCAGAGGTAAGAGAAGCACTATCCTACCAAAAAATAGTTAAAAAACATTTTATGCACTTTAGATGAGACACAAAAGGTTAAATATAGCCTGTGACTATATATGGCAGGTGCTATTTTGAATGCATTGCAGAGTACCTGCAGTGACACTGTGTGACCACTGTGTGGGGACATATGACATGTCAAATATCCTAAAGTCCTTTGGCTCACTAAAGCAGTCCTCACTTGATGTATGGACAATCCAAACTTGTAATTAATCTCTGCCAGTGGCTCCATTTTAAGGCTGCTTAAACATAATAAAGAGCAGTAATTAAAGATGAAATACGATGTGTAACCAGGATATATTAGTGTCATTAATTAAATACATTTAATCACATTTGACATGTATGGTCAGAAATGTGTAGTTCACCTCATCATGTTCAAATCCAGCCCTTTAACAGCAGTCTGTCTTTGCTACTATGTCTGAATTAAATTGACTTTGTTTTGCGCTAACTAACTGTGATGTATGCATACTGAAAACGCTGTAAAATATATTCCCTCAGAGACCAGCCCTGAGTCCCAGCAGCAGCAGCAGCGCTCATCAGAGATTCACTCCAAGAAGACAGTTCTCATCAAGACCATTGAGACCCGCGATGGAGAGGTTTGAGCACACGCCTGTACAGTCTACACACACATGCACACATGCACACGCATACACATATACGTGCAGCACAAAGACACACACAGAAACTCATAGTATAAAACACTCACACAGTCTGTTTCATTCTGAATCGTATTGATTTGTTATATTCTCATCCAGATGAAGTATTCTGTCAGCCAGGGCGCTAGTGCCCAGTGTGTAAGTCTGGTTCCATTATCCCATCAAAGTTTTCTCATCTGCACACTACAGGTTGAAGCAAACTACCAGATTTAAAAGGACAGTTCTGTGTTTGCACTGTTTTAGTCTCTATTTCTATAAAATATTGCCATTGTTTTTTCAATTTCTAATCTACACAACCTTGAGAGAGTGAATATAATAAAAAGTCACCTTTACCTTGATACTGGAATTACACTGTAATAGAAAATCTGTCCCAAACTGATCCATGAACTCTTGTAGTTTGCATTGAGCCATGCAGCAGCTTCATCACTCTAGCTCACGGTATGTGAATATACAGCTTTATGTCAGCACCTATAGCCCCCCCACTCCCTGCACAATCCCCACTCCTGATCGTACCTGCACACATAGTGTTGTACAATGACCAGACACTATTGAAAGAAAATACTTTCTGTACTTTGCCATCCTATGTACACACACTTTATTTTTAACATCAACTCATAAATTCACAATGTATCTTCTTTCCTCCTCAGGTGGTCAGCGAGTCCACACAGCACCAGCAAGACATCATGTAAACAGGAAGCGTGAACAGAACAAAAGAAATATATTAAAGCGATTAATAAAAATGCTTGAGAAAAATACATTTTCCTACCACTACAATAATAATTTATAAGCTGAGCCAACTCTAGTGGCATTTCTAAACAAAGAGAAGCAATAGTAAATCTTCCTGTAACAATCATACCATATATTTACTCTTTGGCTTCTTTTCAAGCAATCATTTTAGCTGATTTCAACAGAAAATGATCTAAGTGAATGCAACCAGTATACAAATGAATACAGTGTAAGAGGTGGTATGCATGCACAATGCACCCTGAGTTAAATAAAGGGCATTCCAGGAATTATTCTTTATTCATTTTCCTTTCCTTTCCACCGAAACATCAGAACTTGTCTGTGATTTCTTGTCTGCAACAGTATAGACCTTTAAGTGAACAGATAAGACTTTCTTTTTTTTTTTTGTAGATGTATTTGTCCATTATTCACAGGGAAGCTGGCAAAGTGCAGGAAAGGTCAACATGCCTAAAACACCTTGGAAGGAAACAGTGCACATATTCCATATTTTATTCTGTGCAGCTTTAAATGTATACAGCTAGAGTGACAAAGAGTGTATACAGTATTTGTGTAGCTGATATGAGGGAAGTGTGAGGTTGTTTTTGGTGTGAAAGTTCTCAGAAACATCAGCATCCAATGAATGAGGAACTCAGTCATGTTTGCAGTTTGAGCTCAATAGCATGTGCTGGGTGTTTGTTGTATGTTAAGGTGGCTGTGCAATGCTGCTTCTCTGTGCCAAAACTCTCAAATAAAGACATTTGTTATCAATCAAGAGCTGACGTATTAAGAATGTTGTATTTCATCTTGTGTGGGAGATTATTATCATGCGTCTGATGGCGTACGAGCCTGTTTCCTGTAGTTTCTTTATTAGCTTACTGCGTTCATCATCTAATGCGGGGGGTGTGTATGTGCTTTCCAAAATTGTAATAACTTCACAACCCAAGTGTAATTCACTTCCGTTAACATTTAATTTACTTTTATAGAGAAGCTAGGAGTAGCAGCCCCTGTTAAATTATCAGAAACACGGCTGGTGTCGGTGCAGAGGAAAGTGAACAATGGTTTGTTAATGAGCTGGCCCCAGTCATTCTTTGTTTCCTGCAGAAAGCAGATTAGTGCAGCAACAAGAATTATAGTATGTGCAGTTTGTGTCTGAAGTCACTGGACTGAAAATGTCAACGGAGATAAAAAAAAAAAAGTGGGGGTGGTGGAGGAAAGAGAAAAGAAAGATAGAGACGGTAGACAATAAAGCATGCAAGGAAGAGGGAAACAGAACGGGTGGTACAGGGAGAGAAAACAACGATGAGGGTACAAATGTAATGAAAAGGTTATTTGGAGACACAGGGGGGAAGGAAACAAAGAGAAAGATTTAGTAAAATGATAATTGGACAGAATAAAGGGAAAAAAGAAAGGGGGAGAAAAGTCATTTCACTGCTTTTTCAATAGAGACGTGCTGCCAGTCAGAGCTTTTTGTATCTCATCACTGTTTGTGTGGTGTTAACAGCTGTCAGCGCCGACAGATTCTCTGGCGTTTTAGGTCAATAACAAATGGCAGCACGTCCTTTTCTTTATGAAGAAGGATGCCGTCCTCTCGGACTTTACCTGATACAGTGAAAAAAAAAAAGAAAGCAGGCTCACTCTGATCACTCAGACAAATAAACATGACAGTGTTTGTAGAGTGCATTAGTGATTCCACAAATGATGCACATCCTAGACACATTTATCTAAAGCCTTCATTTATCACTGTCTGTACCATGTGCGTGTGTTCGTTTAGAAAACACTTGTATTTAGTATAATTATAGTGATGTGAAAAATATGTTTTGTTTTAGATCCATAAAGATCAGGTGGTAGACGGAGAAGAAGAAGTAAAATAGTTCATAATAAGATTTATATAACTGTAGTTGACTATTCATGTCTATTATGTAAGAAGAGAGAAAGGAAATGTGTAGATAATTCACATTTTTCTCTGCTACAACTGTGGAGACATGATTTTTGTCCCTTACTGAAAGTTTTATCTGATATGTATGCTTCCACAAATATATTATAATATGTTTATCAGTGGATTGGTGCCACTTTCGGGAAAAAAAAATTAAAGTCCAATATTTTTTTTTTTTTATTATCGTGTTGAGAAAAAAGTCAGAATTCTGGAAAAAGTTAGAATTCAATTTTAAGATTAAAGTCAGGTTTCCAAGATTAAAGTCAGAATTCTGAGGAGAAAAGTCAGAATTCTGGGGGAAAAAAGTCCAAATTCTGAGGAGAAAAGTCAGAATTCCAACATTAAAGTCAGAATTCTGAGGAGAAAAGTCCGAATTCTGAGGAGAAAAGTCCGAATTCTGAGGAGAAAAGTCAGAATTTCGAGATTAAAGTCAGAATTCTGAGGAGAAAAGTCAGAATTCTGAGGAGAAAAGTCAGAATTCCGAGATTAAAGTCAGAATTCTAAGGAAAAAAGTCAGAATTCCAACATTAAAGTCAGAATTCTGAGGAGAAAAGTCTGAATTCCAGGATTAAAGTCAGAATTCTGAGGAGAAAAGTCAGAATTCCGACATTAAAGTCAGAATTCTGAGGAAAAAAGTCAGAATTCCGAGATTAAAGTAATTTTTCACATAATAATGATAATTTTAAAAATGTATTGGACCTTAATTAATTTTTTTGACGAGTGACCTTCATCCTCTTCCATAACTTTTAATCTATGTTCCATCCTGATTTCTAAAAAAAAAAAAAAACTTTCCTGAAATGTATCCTCTGGTTTTTGCACTGTACTTGGCCTGTAGGCTTAACATCACTTCTAATATTATTGAGATTCTCGGGTTAAGAGCCTGGATATTGAAGCAGAATAAATATACAGAAACAAATATTTAAGTACAAATATAGGTACGTACATAGAAAACTATCATAGTGCTGCATTCTAAGTTCTTCATTACATAAATCTTATTTTATTTCACCACCAATCAGCTATAACATTATAACTACTAACAGATTTCAATGGGAGCTGAATTGTTTGATCAAAATTTCAGGAAACGAGGAACACGTTTCAGAAAATACATCTTATTAACTACAACAACAACAAAACTAAATAAAATAATAAATAAAAACTTCTGCATGTGTTATTATTGCAAGTGATGACAGGTGAAAATAATTAATGAGGCGAACCGGCACCAGATGTTTTTTTCCAATTCTTTGTTTCTTTATCACAGTTGAAAACTACAGTTGGAAGTGACCCATAATGAATAAACACACTGCATGTATAACACGTGTTGTGTGTATATGTTAATTATAGAAACAACAAGACAATGACAGTGTAGAATCACAATGTTTATCATAGTTTAGGTCCATATAAATCCATGCGTAATAATAATAATAATAATAATAATAATAATCATGGTGGCAGGTAAAATTACTGATAAGTGTCAAAAGCATCAAGGCTCAGGATGAGGGAAAAAAACAAAAAAAACAAAGTAAGTGCATCCACCACTGGCCAAATGAAGCTAATACAGTAGTAACACAATAAAAAACAAGTCTACAGTACAACATTAGAAAATGCTCAACTGGATAAATTACAGAAATAGTCATGGTGTAAACATAAAACCTGAACCAAATATTTGTACATTTCAAAAGTATTTACAGTTCAGTATCTACAATGCAAGTGGTTGCCCTACATATATTCAGCAGACATAGGCAATCCAAAAGAAACATTAAAAAACAGACACTTTATTAATAACAGCTGATTTCATCCCCGGATCACAAACAAGACGAGGGTTAAAAATCATTATGTTCTCGGTTATGTCCTTAATGTAAAATTGCACTACAGTAAAACCACAAAAAAAAGGACCAAAACAGGACTGAAGTGTAAGTGTAACTTAAGAAACACTTGAACAGCTCCGACTGCAAAACATTATTGGGTTAATACTGATCCAACGGAACAGGAGGTGGTCTAGTATAAAACAGGACAAGAGGGACATGGTTCAAATGCATTTATGAAGCCCTTTGAGTGGGAGGGGAGGGGAGAGGAGAGGAGAGGAGGGGAGGAGAGAGGACCTTTTGTTTTCTGAATTGGCAATGAAATGTGTTGGGATATGTATCTAAGTCACA
>JAPSES010000019.1:9855459-9868762 GCA_029822895.1 Maxillicosta whitleyi | reverse complement strand
CTAAAATTGCACTTAAAAAAAAAAAAAAAAAAAAAAAAAAATTCCGAATGAAATTTTTCAGGTTATTCACATCTTTTTTTGTGTTTGAATAGTTTATCAAATAAAGTGTCTTCATAATTTAATATTTTTGTTTGTTTTTTGCATTAGAGCAAAGACAAACTATTGGAGTTGTCATTATTTATAAGTTATCACACTATTATTTCACTGATCCGGCCCACTCAAGATGTAGCCACTGAAAGAAAATGAGTTTGAGACCCCTGCTATAAACTTTATAAACAGTTGTTTCAGAAATTAGAGGGTTAAAGAACTTGACGTGGGTGAAATGCATTAATCACTGCAGTATTTATCTAATGGAAGAATCTTATTTATTTAGTTAAATCCAAGTGGAGCCAGGATCCTTTTACTCTTTTTACTCCTTTAGTCAGTTGATGCCACATGGCGTAAACAGATAGAAAAGCAAGAGAAAGAGAAAGTTTGCGAGCTCAACAAATAAAGTATGCTGGAATGGAACCCAGGTCACTGCTCTGAGGCCTCAGGTAAGACTGGGTAAGCCACCGAGGTACCCCCGTTCCAACTGAACTCTCTCCACGTCCTGGAGTTAGCGGACGTGCACTGTGTTTCACTGTGTCTTAACTTCTGTTTATTCAAGTTTTTTTTTTAATAACTTTACAAGCATAAAAAATAAACACTTTGTAAAATAACAGTGATGCTACAAGACTGGTTTATGTAATATATGGTTGTGCAACATCACTAGCGCACTGAGGTAGTACATGTTTGCGCAACAGCAAGTATTTCTGTATGTGGTTTATGAAGCGTTCATACCGCTGTATTATTTTTCTTCCTAATGTGAACTTATTTTTAGTTTTGTTTCATTAGCATGGCTTTCAAGTAGAAGTAAAGGTGTGAATAAAGATCTTTTTTAACATTTCGTCTAAAACAGGATCTGACTTGTGGGACTTTTCTCTACCAGCCAGAAACGCACGGTAAATTTAGCTGAAGTTTGTGTGAGGACAGGACTCAAGACTGTGGTCCATACATTAGTGCACACAACTGTACACACAGCCCCTCTGTATAAATCCTTCTTTCTTTCATTCATTGCTTCTATTAGCCATGCAACTCACAGCTCTGTCTCTCTGTAGACTCGTCCTGAATTACTGCATTCAACTGTAGCTGTTACAGGACTCCGCGCTGATTTCACACAAACCCTTGATGAGGTTTTTTTTCACTTGAAAGCATCGACTCGCGACAAACAGCGTCTCTTACCGAACACAGACTTTTTTTTTCATTAACGACGCTTCATTAAACGAGTCAAAAGCCTATACATAAAAGTAAACGCAGCGTACGTACATAAATGTAATAGCTCGCATACATTTTGCATGATGGTGTTTGTGTCTCCCACGTAACATATTAGTGAATGTGACACGGACAGGACAGACTTTCAGCTACAAACCACCATGACAGTCGAGCACAGACACACGCAGATAAGACACTTTGCCTGGAGGCTTTTACACTCTGTGAGTCAGATCTGGTTGAAACTAGTGGCTCCCAACCTGACACTGTCCTCGTTAGACTAGCATCATCCCCGCCATACATTTAGTGCATTATGGAAACAGTTAGATTGCTCAAGTCGTTAGTGCCATTTATCTGTGGAATAATAAGCAGAAATACATCCAACCACTACTTAAAACCAGAATGTGTATGTATGAAAGTATACGCCACTGGGAAGGTCAGCCCTGGTGTTTATTAATAGGATTAGGATTGACTTTCCCTCTTTCCTCTCCTCTTCTTCTCTCAATTGCTTCATTCCCTTTTAACATTATGATCGCCTTTTCTCCTTTTACATGTGGTGATTTATTAAATGTTTTTGTTCTTGCATTTTTCCTACTTTCTGTAAATCTAATCCCTGCCCACTTTTTTTTTCTTCCTTTTTCCTTCACCCTCACTCTTTATTGCTCTCATAGCCTTTCCAAACTCTTTCCTTGTCTGCTCACTTTAACCGCCCCTTCATCTTTTATGCTTTGATGTATAACAAACCAGGAGGCCTGTTGCAGACTGGTTCCCTCAGATGGAGAAGCTCCAGTAGATGCTTTGTGCTCAGTCTTTCTGGCTTATGTTACATATTTGCATAACCGGATGTCATAGCACTGACCACAAGCAACGCACAAGTTGTACCTTTTTTTTTTTTTTATTTATATAGATGAAAGTCTGTTTAGCCCTTGATTTTATCTAACTTTAGTCATAAAGTAAACAGTCCTTTGAAGGATTTTCACCGGTACCTGGACAAAATAACAACACACATCACATATGCAATAGCTAATGCCAGATGTTTATGGTGTTTTTTTTTTTCCTTTTCTATATTTATTAAAAAACATGGGGCGACTTTATCAAGACTATTAAACTTTAATATTAACCTAACTTCATTTTCACCATTTTAGTCAACTTCAAAAAGGGAAAACGCCATAAGGAGACAAGAGTTTTTGACTTCTGGCCAGACTTCTCATCAACTGAGTCTGTCAGTTTGGCTAAGGTCCTAAATCGGAGGCTCTTGGCTCTTGGTTATGGTTATATAACTTGCAGCAAGGCAAAGGACGTGGGCCTTTTTCAGACACTTATACATTGACTTTTCAGTGGTGTAGTCTATATTCTAGTGCAGCTTGTGCAGAAATGCGTGGTCCACCTCCTCATCTTTCTTTGCTACTTATTCTTTACATGAAACAAAATGTTATAATCAAGAACTGCATATTCAAACACTAAGTTATTAACCCTTTCATGCATAGTGGACAGATATTCAAAACTATTCTCTTGTATATTCATGGATTTAATTGTTTTAGTTCCATATCAGCCTATGCATCATGCAATTCATACCATTACTGTAACTTTGCTTTTTTTTTTTTTTTTTTATAAACCTGATCTGCAGTAACATGTTTGAGTGTAAATCATTTGGTTTCATTGTTATTAGACTGTAATTAAACTTTTTTCTTAAGCAAAAAGGTGGTGTTTTTTTTTCAGATTATCTCCATAAAGTCATAACTAAAATTAGAGTACATTAAAATGTGACAAAACATCAGATTAGCAGCATTTTAAAAAATTATTTCATGTATTAGTAAATGCATATTTCTTTGCTTCAAACACTAAATGCACAGTGTCCAGCTGAGTGGACATTTTTGCGACTCCATGAAAAATAGGTTCATAAAAAAATGGTCAATCGCGTTGTTTTTTCCACGCCTGAAGAGGAATCAAAACTATTGATTAAGGTTCTCATAATCCATTCAGGAAAATGGTTATATATACAAAACCTCAGACTAACAAAGGCTATTACAGAAATAAGTTTGCGACCAGAAAAGAGCTGCTCTTTGGACAAGTATCATCTATAACTGTTGCAACATTTAGTGAGAGTATGTACAACCCCCCAACTGGGAACGCAAAGCATCATATTCTGCAGCAGGTTCGCTGGTTGAACACAGGTGTCTGTCTGCAGAACTTGATGTCGTTGGAAAAAAAAAAAAAAACATCCATTAGTGACACGTTATCTGATAAGAACACCAAGTACTTCTGCTCTTTCAGCATCTGGTTCACGGAGTTATTACCCCCCAACACACCACTATTCTTCACTCAATTTTACATTTCAAAGCTCAGCCCAGAAAATAATTAAACTCAACCTGAGTCTTGAAAAGAACTACCTTGTAGGAGTCACACCGGTGCACTCAGTCCAACAAAAGGAGACATTTACGAAAGGTACAGAGTTCCCATTTTATCTTATTCATGCATCTTCCTGTCCCGAACACCCGTTTCCAAATGCTATACAACTTCCACATCCTTGTGTTGTATCTCAAAGGAGCTCTGTAATTTTACCTCTTCTGACAGACACTACCTGGTCATTTTTCATGCTCGGAAAAGGCCGAAGTGTTCCTCATAATCTGCAGTTTTGGAGGAGATTCACCATAGCAGCCGTGTACTCTCCACTCCTTCCCCTCTCATGTATTTCACTGTAGTCACTCTTTTATGCACTAGGCTATACAATTATATAACCCAACATATAAAGAACCTTAAGTCTATTTTTGACTATTTATGTGTCTGTTAGCTTGTCAACATACACTAATACTCATGTGAACATAATACAGGATGGAGCACATACAGACGGGAATGCAGTTGTACTAAAGACTGCTTTCAATTCATATCTAAATAATGGTTGTATTTAACTGCAGAGAGAGAGAGGGAGAGAAAGAGCAGGCAGGTTCAAGCTTTTCCCATTCTCCAAATAGCATTACAGTATTGTACAAAGACAGCATGTGCATGTTTAACAAAAGACATAAAAGAAAAATGCCTGCACACAGCTCAGCTGCCTTGCTGCCTGTAATTACTTCTTTTTGCTCAGGAAAACTACTAATTATGAAGATGTTTCATGTGCTATTACTGTACTCTGAAGAACAGAGGAGGACAGATAGGAAAGAAAATGTACATCCTCGCTCTGTTATTATTTTTTTTTGCTTCATAAATTAAATACTGTTAGGTGGATGGATGCAATACTGTAAATTATGTGTAAAAACTAGATACACCCTTTATAGATAGATAGATAGACTGTGTATACAATTGAGGTGAACACGTGACTTTCTGTGAGCGCTAATCAATTCGGGCCCCAGTGTTTACACGTTGTCCAACCCAATTATGCACACGGGTATCAAATTCAGAGTTTAGTCCTTTACATTATTTATTACCACGCATCATGAAGGATTCATCCGCCTGTCAGTGATCCGCTACCGTTAAGAGGTGTGGAAGTGTTCGGTCTCGTGGCAAACCATCAAATGTTCAGTTAAGGAACGGTGTCAAAACAATAGAAGGAAAAACAATAGCAGAGCTCAGATACTGTTCCCCGTGTCTAATTTTCAAAGGACATTACAGTGATGGGCATGAGGCTCTTAGGGATATAATTGGCTTCCGGGGATCGTTTTAATGTTGGGATTATTGATGGTTCTTTGTTTATGTTATTAGAGACAAAGAAATAAACAGGACAAAACCCTGGTAGTTTAATCTGTCTTATTGGTTCGGCTGCGCCCTGACCCAGTTCAGTAAAAAAAAAAAACACATACACAATAAAAATAATTTAAAAAAAAAACAGGCTTTATGCTATAATTTGAGGTAAACAAAGAAAACTCACTTACCTCAGAAATGCAACATATTAGCGTCTTATTTCCTTCACCATCCCCGCAGTCCAAAAAAAAAAAAAAAAAAAAAAAGAAAAGGAAAAGAAGAAAATGTCCACTTGTCTGCTCGGTCAGCTCCGAGAACCCAACATGATCATCTCAATGAAGACGGTTCAGTCCAAAAACCATACAACTCCAAAAACACCCTGGAGGGGAGATAATGCTCAACTCCTCTTTCCTTCCATTCACTCCTTTCCTCTGAGTGTCTCTGTTGTCGGTGTCCAGACAGATGCGGTGTTGTTAGCTGCTACCTCATCTAATATTGAACACCAATAATGGACCTGCGAGACGGGAAATGGAAATGTAGCCTTGCGTTTTTGTTCTTTTTTTTATTCCATGTTTACATCATACATCCCCCTTATAGCCCCTCTAAACGCACAGTATATGCGCTTCCTTTGTGCTCGCTGTCTCTCTGTGTGGATAACGGGTTAAACCATTCCCACCAGGAGAAGGGGGGGTGGAGAGGAGGCATTCATGTGATTATATGGGAACGAATGGGCTTGGTGACTCGTGGCCAAATGTTGTTATTGTCGGGGATAAAGAGACGACAGAAAAGAGTGGAGGGAAAACGAAGAGGAGAAGACAGAGTGGGGAGGGTTGTAAGGGAGGAGAAAGAGGGGGAAAGACATAGAGAATAAGAGGGATGGGGGGGATAGGGTGGGAGGTGTTTAATATTACATTCCTATGAGGATATAAAGTTGTCTAACATTACAAATGGTCATTATTTCATGTTTGTTTTTGTATTTGAGAGTTGCTTGGTGGGTGTTCTAAGAGATTATGAATCACTGATAAAGGGATAACACCCCCCCACCCCCCCCACCCACACACACACACAAAACACACACATCCTAAACCATTTTCTTCCTCGCATGCAAGCAGGATTTCTCGTAAGCGCGCGCTCACACGATTACGTAACAGAGATAAATAACAGCCGTGTGTGATGAGGGACACGGACACACACACACACACACACACATGCACATAGAGAAAGAGAGACAGATACCAAGGACTGGTCCCAACTCTTTTGTTCTGCTGTTTGTTAGTCCCCTCAGCATCAGCACCACCAGCAGTAATAGGGTGATGGTTCAGGACCTTGGACAGCTCCTATCCAGCACCAACCACCTGTGTCAACACAAGGGCGAAGCAGCTGTTGTTCAGGGCATAGAGTCTAATATAACACCGGGGTCACTTCTGGGAAAAAAAATAAACCATCTGACTTCAAGACAAGGGTGTTTGACCAAATATAGCTCACTTTTTAATAAGAGCACGAATCATTAAAAAAAAAACAACATCCATCAGGTTCTTTAGTGTGATGCTGACAGATTTCCCTCGTGCATCTGCAGACTTTCTCACCTCTTACTCAGACTGCTGTGAACCTTGAGCATTATCAGCCAGATTAAAAGAAAAAAAAAAGTGTTGGAACTTCAACCACAGCTCCGGGAGGTGCAGTGCATCACCTCGCAAAGCCAAAATGGAGAAATAGCGCCATCTTCCGGAAAACGCAGCTTCCTGTTGAATGACTAAAGACCGCATTTGTAACATTAAATACCCTTCAACATGGTATAGTCTGTTTTTGGTAAATTACTTTCGGTGTTTTTTTTTTTTTTTTCACATGACATGATAAATCCCATATTGAAGAGAAGCCTGTTTTATCATGGTTAAAATCACCGTTGGGTTCTTATTAAGGTGGAATATTTTTTTTCAGACACAATGCTGTTTTTATTCCTATTTATACACACATCAGTGATCATATATGATCACGTGAATCCATACATACTGAGTCCCGGGT
The DNA here is from genome assembly GCA_029822895.1 of Maxillicosta whitleyi. NCBI lineage: Eukaryota > Metazoa > Chordata > Actinopteri > Perciformes > Neosebastidae > Maxillicosta > Maxillicosta whitleyi. The sequence goes on along the minus strand of JAPSES010000019.1, from coordinate 9,861,772 downwards.
GCACTTTAAAAAAAAATATTGTCACAATCATTTCATGAGAAGAAGTGATCATATATTTACTCCAACTTTGTGGGCAATGATTTAGTCTCAGTTTTTATATAATCTTATAACTGCATTATTTTCAGGGATATTAATTGATTAGATAATATACAGAATCCGTTTTTGTTTTTTTGCTTAGATGAAAGTATAAGCCTTTTTAAATATGCTTTTAAGCGTGAATTGAATTGCATACAGTAGGAATCAGGATTAAAATATGGTCTAAACCGTAAAATATCTGTATTAAATATGAGACATGGGTTTTCAAAATTGCATTTGGAGAGCGCGTCACACATTTTCACACTGATGCTCGTATTTGTGTTTTTACCAGTTAATGCACAGTAATGTAACGTGTGTATTAAGTGCTCTCATGAGGACGCGCAGCAGCATCTGTGCCTTTAAGAGCATCACTGGCAGCATCCACCTCCTCAGTCACGGACGCGCGCACACACACAGCAGCTCAGTATTAGAGAATACATCCTAGCTTTTGCACACACATACACACACACACACATCTTCCTACAGACACACATAACATCACATTATTACATTTCTCAGCATTATTTCCTAACTGGATATTGATGAATTTTCCTGTACATTCGCCGTAGCGGTCCGTCCGATCGTATCTTGCTTTTTTATTTCTTGCCTTTCCCGCATCCAAAGACTAACCTACGCTACAAGATGGCTGAGTTGAATTTGGGGAAGGGGCTGACTGCAGGGAAAGTGGCGAGCAACGTTCAGAAAAAACTAACCAGAGCTCAAGAAAAGGTAAGATTTGCAGAAAGGTGTTAACGTGTGGATAGTGAGAATCCAGGCCCCGTCTGCAGCGGAGCAGCAGTGGCGCATCCCCCGAGCAAGGCACAGTGTCGCATCACGACATCATAATATCAAGAGTGGTGGGTTTACGTTGAATTATGGGGATGTCCACTTTTAATACAGCCTTTCTTCAGTCAATGTCATCCAGCGGACGCGTTCATATTGCAGTAACTTCCACTGAAGGCCTGCTCATAATTTAACCAATGACTGATGTGTTTCTTCCATTTGATATAATATGCGCTGGATGTGAAGAACAGAGTGAGTGTTTGCGGCACAAACAGGGAATTCAAAACCTCTCTCCAGGATTTATCAAGTGCTGCACTAATAATAATCTCTAGTCCTGCAGTTTACAGACGTGGAAGATATAAGGCCTCGTCTATGCGTTGATGCACTTTGGCGCTATGGTTCAAATGACTGAAAGGGGGCGCTATTCTCATGTCATAATGCATCAGTGCTGTAGGTCAGTGGTTCTCAAACTTTTTGCAGAGGAGTACCCCTTGAAATGTGCCTCTGAAACCCAGAAATGCATTTTTTTTTTAAAAATTTTTGGGCCTCTGTATGGGATACAAGTTTGACAGTTTTACTTAAAGGAGGTTCCAATAAATAAATAAACAAATAAATGAAAATGTGAAAAGTTGAATTATGCAGTTTCCAGTCAAGATAAAATAATATAAAAAAAGAAAAGAAAAGCTAATATTTTCACTTTCCTGGGTCTCAGGAGTATTTTTTAATAAAATTTTAGTTTTTTAGCTAATTACCTTCAACTCTCACTCCAGCATTTCTGATAAAAATAAATAAATTAGGTAAAAATTGTTTCTATACCAAAAAAGTATGTTGATATTTTCCAAATCCACATTTAACTGTAATATGTAAAAACAACAACAAATCTTTATAAGCAAATTTTGTGCAAAATGTAAACAACGTTTAATTGCCAAGAAAAATCAGTTCATGAAAGAATATATGAACTTTTAATTGACAAAAAATAATTGCTGAGCTACTCAAACTCATCTCAGACGTATACCGAAGCTTAAACAAAATTAATGACAATAAAACTATTATATGAATGCATTTATTGTGTTTTGTATTTCAACATTAATTGGCATTATTTATTTTGTATTCAGTACATGATGACTTATTTAATGTATTTTCCCCCAAAACTTTCAAGTACCCCCTTGGCTTCTTCCCAAGTACCCCAGGGGGTACACGTACCCCACTTTGGGAACCCCTGCTGTAGGTTAAAAACATGCATCTGTAAAAGCATGTCAGTCTGCAGTCAAAATATATGAGATAATAGATTTTACATATGCTTACATGTATGTTTCTACCTGTTATTACTGAATAAATTGTCTATATCACATAATTTTAAATCATTATTGAGATATTTAGAATTGCTAACATGTTCTCTATTCCCATGTGTTTTCACCATTAGCTGTAAAAACATACTACTTTTTCAGCTCATTCTGTGAAATTTTGTTCCAACTTTTGTAAAAAAAAAAAAAAAAGTGTTTATATTGTTGTTAAATGTACTGTTTGCTTGACTGACAGGTTCTTCAAAAACTTGGAAAAGCTGATGAGACCAAAGACGTGGCCTTTGAGGAGGGAGTTATCAACTTCAACAAACAATATGTGAGAGTGAAAACCAATGAATGAGCCCATGTTTCCATACTTTTATACTTTATATAATTTCAAATACTATAGAAAAGTCCAAGTTCAACATTAGATTGGTTGGTTTAGTAAAGTTTTAATAATCGCACATATGTATTTCTCAGTCTCTGCATTAAGATCCAATGTGTACAGCAAAAAAAAATTCTTTAAAAAAAATTTTGTTTATTGAAAATGTTGACAAAATATCTCCACCATTATCATTCATACAGATGGTATTTATTAGAGCCGTTTTATGTTATTTTATACATACAAAAGAGTAAAAAAAAAAATACAGAAACTTACTAACATATGAACTGGTGCTTACAGTTTCGTTATTTCTCACTTAAATACAATGGTATCATTAAAGTACCTGTGGGTTCTTTAAACATTACACATGTTTATGCAGAAAAAAAAGAAGAATAAATACAGTGAGATTATAAAAAAAAAAAAAAAAAGGACATGTTTAGAGGAGTGACATGAATTCTGGGAGGTTAGAGGATACAAACGTGATCCATTTGTCCCAAATATGATGAAATGTATCCTGTAATAATCTTGTATTGTTGGTGGTGTTGGGTTTAACCACCTTCTTGTAATAGATTACTTGCTGGCTGCTATGAGAGCCTGTAATAATTGTGTATCCTCCCTCCATTATATATATATATATATATAAAAAATCATCCAAAGAACAGCTTCTATAAACCAAAGGTGGTAGCGTTTAGTGTGACATCCCTTTGAATTTAACATGTTTTAACCCTTTTTTGTTCAGACAAAATTAGCTTATTTTATTTTTTAATGTTTTATATTTCTGTCTCTTTGTGCTGCCTCTTATCATGTGCTTAACAGTCACAGGAAATTAACTAAACCTAACCTTTATGTTATGATCTTCTGTTCATTTCCAAAAAAAAACAAACAAAAAAAAAAAAAAACGTGTTGAGTTGTATCCTGATGTGAATGACAGAACTGTAATCTGTTCCAAAAACGTATTAAAACAAAAAAGGTTAATTTATTTAGTTTTTTCCTTTTGTATCAGACACATAATTAGTTTTTCATACCTGACGTGTTTCGGAGGTAAACTTCCGTCTGTGAACTTCAGTCATCACACACCATCATGTGACACCTGATGAAGATGGAAGTTTAACGAAATAAACTATAAGAACAGAGACACTGAACTTTGTTGGATTAAAAAAAGGTTAATTTACTGTACATCATGTCAGACGGTTAAAAAAAAAAAAAAAGTTATATACTCGTAATCTCTGTAAACTGTCTTTTATTTTACTGCTGAGAGGTCATATGATAAAGATGCATTAAATAGCAAGGAAATAAATCTGAAATTTGCAGTTTCTCACAAACTTATAAACCTTAATTCTTATTATTCACCATCTTTCGGCTGTTACTCTTTAGAATCTGTTTTTTTTTTTTTTTTTAGTTTTTTGTCTTGTCTTCTGAGGCTGTGCACATATAAAGGGGAAAATACAGGGGAATAAAGGGGGAATACATATGTATGCTTATTTCAACCCTGCAAAAAAACAACAAAACTTGAAGTGAGTCTTACACAGTGCTGTAGTTTGACATCTCCTTACATCATTCTCTGCGTTCCCCCCCCCAGGCAGAAGGCAGTAAACTACAGAGGGACCTAAGAGCATACCTAGAGGCAGTGAAAGGTGAAACAAACAAGCCTGTGAAGATGTGAACTGTTTATATACGCATACATAGACAAGACTCCACGTACACACCGACATATGTGACGTACTTTTTTTGTTTTTTATTTGCGTGTTGTTTGTCCACAGCTATGCATGAGTCGTCCAAGAATCTGCAGTCGTGCCTCGCTGATATGTACGAGCCAGAATGGTACGGCAAGAATGATGTGGATTCCATTGTGGAGGTCAGAAACGTCTTCCTGAACGCGTCTCAATTACACAGATCTATACGCACATAACATTAATAATCGTACAGAAGTGTAAAACTTAACCCATAAAGACACAGTGCTACTTTTGGGGCAGTTCCAACATGCTTTTTCCTCTATATTTAGCTGTTATTAAGAGATTTATCACCAATTATTATGATATTATCCTCTGTATTTTACATTTTTTTCAGTCATGTACATGTGAAAATGATAAACTGAAGCAGAATATTGTTAAAATTACACTCAATTTTTTCAGTTTTTCCATATTATTCACAATGTTTTAAAGCATAATTTGAAGATGTAAACGTTTTTATAATGTAATTTTACTTTTTTCACTCTAAAACATAAAGAAAGGTCTGGAGTTGTCATTATTTATTTATATATTATAATGTTATTATTTTACTTCAGCTCAAATTTGGCTGAATGTAGAACTGAACTAAAATGAGTTGGACACCCCTGTTTTAAACAATGTGAATAACATGAACAAACTGACATTTCTTAAGAAAAATAAGTGCAATTTTAACAATATCATGCTTCAGTTGATCATTTACACATGTACATTACAATTTACAGACCACAGTGGGTCTACAAATACACAAAATATTATTAATATTGTTAAAATTGCACTTACCTCTCTTAAGATATTTCAGGTTGTTCATACCTGAACTAAAATGATTAATATCTTAGTGTGATTTTTGCCTTACACAATTTTTTCTTTGGTGGACCAGATTTGGTTCCCCATGTTTGACACCCCTGCTTTAGATGCCAAACCACAAACTAAAGCAAACTGTACGAGCACATAGTTTGACATTTTTGTTCATTACTGTACGTCTATGAATGCTGCAGGATTGTGACGTTCTGTGGACGGATTATCACCAGAAGTTGGTCGATCATGCTCTCATTTCCATGGATACCTACCTGGGCCAGTTCCCTGACATTAAGGTAAGGCTCGATTTTGATTTAGTGATTTTATTCTGAACATGCAATGAAATTTAACAGTATATATGAACAAGAAAAACATAAAAAATAATCCAAAAATCAGACAGAAGAATGGTACACTAGTTTAATTTACATGCTCGATAAGGGGTTGGAAGGAGTACAATTTATTTAATTCCATCCCCTCTTCATAAAATATTATTAATAATATATATTTATCTCTTTCTTAGTGCCAATGCAGTGACAGTAACATCACTTTTTTTTTTTACCTTTATTGAAGAAACACCACATGACAAGGAGACTTATGTACAATATTTACATTTACATGAAGTCATCATATTGTGTGTGGGGGGGTTAAGATGTTAAGATATATGTCATGTAATATACAAAAGAAACAAAATGCCTGACTGACCAGGTAGTATGAATCAAAGTCCTGTCTTGGTTGTGTAAATGTTCTGTGTGTGGTGGAGTGTGTAAGATGTGTGTGTGGTGTGACTGTTGTGACATAGACTAAAAAAACCAAAAAAACAGGGATATGACCAAAGATAATCATTAGGTTACTGAAACTAAATGAGACGAGAAGAAAAAAAAATTAAAAATAAATAAGTAAATACTGTAAATGAGATTAAAAGTACAATTTATTATTATTTACACTCACTCTGCAAAGTTTAGGGAAATCCAACATTTTACATGATGCTGGAAATTAACATTTAATGCAGAGTTTCATGAAAGATCCAGAAACTGTCTAAAGAAACTGGAGTCGTTTCCTTATTACCTCTGCCCAGGAGGTTATATTTTCGCCTGGGTTTGTTTGTTTGTTTGTTTGTGTGTTCGTTATGGATGGATTTTGATAAAATTTTCAGGATTTGTTGGCAATGACACAAGGAAGAAATGATTAACATTTGGGGGTGATCCGGAAGAAATCCTGGATTCTGGATCACTTTGAAATTTTCGTTAACATTGGGGTCAATGGGGCCA
>JAPSES010000019.1:9823752-9849627 GCA_029822895.1 Maxillicosta whitleyi | reverse complement strand
TGTTCTATTCTATTCTATGCTATTCTTTTCTATTCTGTCCTATTCTATTCTATGCTATTCTTTTCTATTCTGTTCTATTCTATTCTGTTCTATTCTGTTCTGTTCTGTTCTGTTCTTTGCCCCTACCCCTGAACGTTCCCTTGTCGCCACTGAGCCGCCCTGTTCCTGTTGTTATCAGTTTAACAGTCCTGCAGTGAGCAGCCTATTGGACATGGACCTGGACTCATTCAGTGCAGCAGCCAAAGCCCCCACGGTCACACAGGTGGATGATTCATGGCATGAACGTATAGACTGTAGAGACTTACACCGCAAAAGGTGCCAAGCTTTGCAAGAGATTTTATATTTTATTCAGAAGGGATCCAAGTTCATTTCATAATATTTAAGTCTGTATTGTCGGGAAGTGTCAGATGATGATGATGATGATGATGATGATGATGAGCCATTCAAACTAAACCTGTTGCATGGGTTATCTTTATATCTTACAGTTAACAATGAAGCACTTTCTGGTACAGTAATTTGACTTGAAATATGTTGAAATAAGCTTGATGAGTCTGGATACGAGGTGAAATCGCTTGGTAAGCTTGGCATATGTTGAGGTGTGACTCGCTCTGCTTCTTTGCGGTTGATCAACTGAGAGATGGATGATGGCATGATGATCTGTAGAAAGAAACTTTGCTTTCAGTGACCACTTCTTCCTGCTTCAGCACTATATCCACAGATCACTCATGGCATGAAACGTAGACCTTTTCCCTGCTCTGCTCTGAGTTTTCTCTATTCTGAATGGGACAAAAGTACAGCACAATGTAGTTTATAGATAAAGAAATGACTTTATATGTACCATGTGAGGTAGAGATATGGATTTCCTCCAAACCTGAATGGGGGGTTAGATAAATCGAGTAGGCTTAGATCATGTTACTTCACTTATTTCAATATTTTAAGTTGATTTGTTTTGTTTTTTTTAATCCAGGACTGTCAAAGCAAGATGTAAAATGCATATTCTCAACACCAAACACCACAGATGTATGAGTAAAGTTGCTGCTCGTATGTTAGGGTAATTAATCACAATCAAAATGACTTACACTTGTGATATGTAAGGATTTACAATCATTTTGTAGATGTGCAATATCATTTAATCAAAAAGAATTATACATTATGACAGTCACATGATGTGAAAAGGGATGTTTATCTTAAAAATGTTGAATAAGAGTCACACATTTTCAGTATTGAGTTAAAGGACTCATATTTTGCAAGTCTTTCATACATTTATTTGTCTATTTGGGGACCCTAATAGTTCAATAACTTAGAATTTGAACCCTCCAGGTGCTGTGAAATTATCTTTATATTAATTTTGGTAAAAATCGAGGTGACTTCTGCAACCTGTTTTAATTCCTGTTTCATTTGTTATGTATATGGGTGCTGCTATGAAACTGGGTACATTTTCGCATCTGGTACTTTGCCCGCTTTTTAGACCCAATAATAAAAGAGAAATTTAGAAATATGTCCCCCAGGATATATCTAATGAATGATGACCTCACATACTTGGGGAAAAAAATTATACTCTTGCTCTATTGAGGCCAAAAAATAGGACTAAAATCAGGACAGGAAAAACTACCCAGGTGTCAGTGCATTTGATCTGGAAAACATGGCTTGAAATGGTCTTATATACTGCTATAAATAAAGACACTGTTAAATTAGATGATCCTAGTTTTTTTCTAATCCAGGCGTGCAGGTTTTTCATGAATTATCAGTCTCATTCCAGGTTTTGTATGTAACTCATTGTGTCCACTTGCGTTACATGCAGAACCTGCCCAGTTAAACACATGTAAATCATCAATGATTTTGCAACAGCTGTCATTTTCATGATACACGCTGCCTTACATAATTAGTGCAATTCCCAAAATGTACCTAAGTACAGTAAATAGATATTTAAAAAAACAAAACAAAACAGTAGTGCCTAATTTTCGTGTCCTTTTGACTGTGTTACATGCAGATTTTTGTATTAAATAGAATGTAAAATAATATAAAAATGTTTTATCTGAAAACGTTTTTCTTTTTTTTTTTTTTTTTTTTATCTCAGTAAGTATTGATTTCTTTAAAATAGACCCAAAGTGCTTCCAGATTTGCTCAATAAGATTAGTTAACATTTGGTTTGAATTTTTATTTGACAAATATTTCACAGAGTACGACATAATTGTTTTGTCAGCAGAAGCGGTGGTAGTAAAAACTGAAAATATGCCCAAACCTAAAATGTTTAGTTGTTTTTTAAACAGGACAGAACAGCACAATCAACAACCTGGAGGGGGCGGGGCCTCAAGTGGCTCATTTGCATTTAAAGAGCCAGCTCTCAAAATGACCTGTCTCATGTCATTACCCAGAAATAGGTTTGAAGATGGACCTGTGGAGTTGAATTGATAAAGAATTCAGACAAAAACATAGCGTTTATAGTTTATATAGACCACAGGGAAATGTGTTAACATACATAATTCCATTAAAAAAAAAAAAAAAATCACTCCTTTTAAAAGAATCCTGTGAAGGACTTGACATTGAATCCTATTTCAAACTGTTTGAATACAGACAACAATCATTAAAGTGTAATAAAAGAAAGTATCTACCTTTTTATACCTTTATAATATTGGCCAACAGCTTTCCTCAGGTCAAAGATTTTAAGGTAAAATATTGCTGTGCGTTCCAAAAGACTCGTTTGACACAAGGGATTCATATGATTAATGGTGCGAAGCGAATAAAAAAATGAATCGATGAGCTTTTAAGCCTCACAATAACATTACATTAGATAAGAAAATACACATTGATTGTAGGTTCCTTTTTTCCTTGTACTGTTCTTTTAACGACCCTCTGGAGGTGACTGAAAATGCACCAAATATAAACCTGAACATGTGACTTCAGACCTGTACTCTTGTTCTTCTGGTTTAATGCAATGGGCTGGTAGATTTAGCGCATGGGACCTGCACTGGAAATGTTTTATTGAATGCAACAGATCTGGCCGAGAACTTTTTTCTTTTCTTTTTCTTTTTTTTTTCTCTCATTGTGTTGCTTTCTTTCTTCCACAGCCTGCAAACTGGGACTCATGGGTAAGCAGATCATCCTTGTACGCTCACGTCTGAATAACAGGAACAAATATATAATTATCATTATGATCATCATCTGTGTCAGCATAATTTTATTTCAGCTCATAGTAGCATCACTTAAGTTTCCATTATTTATACTTCTGACGCCGTTATAGAAGCCCCATTCTCTCATGACCCACATAAATGACAGGTTGGATATGGGCTTCGATAACGGTCATTACTGTGTGTAAATAAGCTTTTTCAGAAATGCATTTGTTTATTTGTCTGTCCCAGTTCTGTTTGTGCCTTGTCCTTGTATGTGTTCGATGTAATAACGATGCTAAACACCGAAGGAATTGTTGCAGAGCAAAAATAGAACTTGGGAAGAACCTTTGAGTCAATTCAGTGTCAGACATTTTATGGTAGCCTGAAATCCAAAAATCGATAAATAATAAGTGATTTTAAGAACAATTTTAAGAAATGGAAATGGAATCTTCCATGTGTTTGTCACTGAATTGACCTCCTTTGTTTCTGTTTCCCTTTGTATCCCTGTATGATCACATGTTCCGCACTGACAGAACATGTGACACACAGGGAACAGTTGCGTTCTTTGCTGAGTGAAGCTGTTCACTGGGGCTGACAAATCCACGTCTCTTTACTGCCGGACTGCTTTTTTTTTTTTTTTTTAACTTCACACGAGACTGGTAAACTGATTAAAACTAGTGGGCAGCTTCACAAAACCTTGCTTGCAACTTGGCATTCTGACCATGAACTAACCTTTTTTTTTTACCATTCTTATCACTGTAAGAGGGATGTGTCTCCAAAATCATGCAGTTCTGCTGTATGATAGAGCAGCCTTAGGCAAAGCAGTGTAGCGCAGAAAGGAATGACACTTCTCCTCTTACAAAGCTCCCTTCCGTTTCCTCCATCTGAACATAGCCGTGGGAAGTTAAACTGTGCTTGTCAACCACACACAGAAGAACCGACATCTATCTTCTGATGGGATGATGATTTTTTTTTTTTTACTTTTCCGCTTTCTCCTGCCACTTTTCCTTATCTTCATCTGTCTTTTGATTTCATTGGAACCTTCTCTGTAAAGGTTTTTCCTTCTGCATCATTGATGATGATGGTGATGATCATGATGATGATGATGTTGATGATTTGCTGACATCTACTACGACCTCTTTTCCACCGGTGTCCACGACATCTTTTCTGACCCCGCTGCTATTCATACATAGCAACCAGTCATCCCTTTAAAAAGGGAAAATTAAATCATTTATTGTATGACTGCTGCCAAATCCCTAATCCTAAGACCCTCATCCCCATAAATATCTCTTAAAATACCAGCCTCATGGGTTTTGCATGGTTTAGTTTTACTAATCTTTTTATAAATAAACCCTACAACCTGCTCACATTATCACAGTTGTGACATCATGCACTAATATGGTTTCAAGGAAATGTCTATGAAACATTTTTAGACTCATAATATTGAAAGATCACAGCATTTTATGTCCCTGCATGTTAATGATTAAACAAAGAAATTGAACAACATAGTAGAGAGCAAAGGGCATTTAGTGTATGTACTAAAACATGCAAAATCACATGGGAACTTTGGATTTCTATATTCCCTACCACCCTGATTGAGACCCTACAGGACCTTTCAGTTTGTTTTAATACAGTTTTCTATCCCTGCATCTTATGAATTTGATTTAATTCTCAACCCTGTTCTGTTTAAAACCGTAAATATCAATCTGCCCTTTTATTTAACTGACATCGCCTTAAACTTTGATAAATTACTTCATTCATGTACTTCCAAACTTTCCTCCTTTTATCTATGCTCTCTGACTCCTTGAAATCTGACCCCTGACCCTCAGCCTGAGGAAAGTGCTGCCCAAGAAGAGTCCCCTGAGCACTATGACCCAATAGCAGCTGCCACAGAGGGCTGGGGAGATGATGGAACCCAACCGGTTCGCTATGATCCCATAGCTGCTGCCACAGAGGGCTGGGGGGATGATGGAACCCAACCGGTTCGCTATGACCCTGTAGCTGCGGCTCAGGAGGGATGGGAGGCTGATGATAACCAGCCAGCTCATTATGACAACGTTACTGAAGCCCAGGAGGGCTGGGGCGACGATGGGAGTCAGCCAGTCACAGAAGTGCCGGCCGCAGAGGATGAAACACCTGCGGCCGAGGCTGAGGCTGAGGCCGAGGCTGAAGGTGAGGGTGAGGCTCCGACTGAGACAACTGAAGAAGAGGAAGCCACCCCAGCTGCTGCTCCGTTGGAAAATGAAGAGGGTCAGGTAACCAAGGAGAGAAAATGGAGAGATGCATTCGGATGAAATTGGTGGATGCATTGACTCTTGAGAAGGAGTTTTTGGGCATGGGGTGTAGGAAAAATGCAGTGGTGCCAAGCTAGATAATGAGGGAAAGGTGGTGAAATCTTGAAATGGGAATATTTAGGATGCATCTGGACCAGCTGCATGGATGCATCAACTGTGACGCAGAAAGAAAGTACTTGATGAAGGAAAGAGAAGAGTGTAGACATCTGCTTCTCAGTGTACAGAATTAATGCAAGCTAGTCACTGCTAATCACATCGGCATATATGTAATAAGCTGTGCAAAAGCTTTATTTTATAGCAGCTGTTCATAAATATTTACTCTAACTTCATGGCTGCATTAACTATGTCGTTGCTGTTTAGGCTGTCACAGTGCTACTTGTGTTTTGGTCTGTCTTTGTCTGATCTGTCTGTTCTTCTTTCTCCTCCCCCCCTACCTTATTTCAGTCTCTGTTAGGGCTCATTGACTAACCAATCTTTAATTTTCTTTTTATTCCTGTGCTCACAGAGTGAGTCAGCAGCAGCAGCAGCTTCTGCAGCCTCACCTGTTGAAACAGCACCAGAGGAAGTAACTGTAAGTAGAAGTTCTCTTTTTTTAATGGGAGAAACGGCTAAACTTATGGGCTGATTTGAGTTCTCAAACCCCGTACTTCTTGGTTTATGCATGTTGCATATTGTCTTTGATTCCCAGACACCACCCACAGTAGCAGCAGAGTCGACAGAAGTAGCACCAGAGCCTGCAGAAATGCCCCCTGGCTTCTTGTTCAAAGTAAGATGTGAATCAGTAGAGAGGTAGCAGAGAAATATGAATAGCAGAGACTATTCACTAGAGCCAATTATCTGCTGTTTTTATGGAGTTTAATGACAGAGCTGCGTATGTGAAACAGGTCCAAGTGATGCATGATTATGCTGCAAATGACACAGACGAACTGGAGATGAAGGCTGGTGATGTGGTGCTCGTACTCACCTTTGACAACCCAGAGGAACAGGTACACACAAACAAGTACTGTACGCACTGAACTCTGTTTTCACTGCTGAGATAATAATGTTATTTGTTTGTATTTGTGTGCAGGATGATGGCTGGCTGATGGGAATAAAGCTGGATGACTGGCAGCAAAACAAAGAAAATGCAGTTCAAGGGGTATTCCCTGAAAACTTTACCCAGAGGCTGTGAAAAAGGAGGACAGGACACCATTCCAACTTCCTTCTTTCTGTCTCTTTCCTCTTCCTTCTGTCCTTTCCTCCTTATCTTGTTCAGATACTGTATCTTTACTAGGACTTTGGCCATAGAAGCAGAGCTGTCACAGCCCTGGCTGAAATCATGCATTTCTAAGGTCTGCTACACTGTGCTAAACGTGGATCTTGGCATTTCTGCAGATTTCTGCCAACATTTACAAATTACAAATATAGCCATTACACAGGTCCCACTTTCTACTGTCTTTCTGCACTAATGCTATATTGTTTCCATCCCTTGTGGGAGGAAGTGATCAGAGAACCCTGATTTTAATAGTATAGATGCAAAGATAGGGTACCTATGCAATGGCTACTGCTGTAATTGCATCGTGATGTTTTAATATTATGTCTCATGTTAAACTTTCCAAGACATATTCCATCATCATAACAAAGAAAATGTCAGTTACGATCTGCTTTTGTTCATCTGACCATAAGAAATGGACGACGATGTAAAACTATATCATGCCAAGTGTAGCAGAGTGTTCCAATAAGTCCTGAAATCTATTTCGTTGGGATGTGAAGTGTTACTAAGATCAGACTGGAAGCTAAGTACAAACAATAATGCTGTTAAGGATCTGTCATATGGTAGAGTGATGCTGTACACGTTCACATAGGACATAAACACATGTCGGAATCCTACAAGACCCTTTTCTCACAGTGGAAGATGTAAAAATCTGCTTCGAAGGATGTAGTTTAACAACACATAAAAAAAAATTATTATTATAAGTATTATTAAAAAATACCAGACCTTCATCTTAACTTCACAGACTTATGAAAAAAAAAATGGCATGAAAATTGTAAATGAGAGTATTTTTTGACTATGATTCTGAAATCCTCAAAAGGTTCTTGGCAGATCACAATGCAAAAAAAGAAAACTAACCCCCCCCCCCCAAAGTTGTGTAGACCACTGTTAGAAAAAGGCCTGTCAGTGGTGAATCCAATTAAAACATACACCAGTTTTGTACAGAATGCTTTGACAGTAGTTAGTTTAGCCACATGTGTAGCCATGAAGTGTAATTTTCCTTTGGTATGCACATTTTTCCCTCACCTGGACCTCTTGGTAATTTCAATGACTGGTTATAATTCTGATGCAGAAGCTGGAGGCGTATCAGTGGAGGGTTTTCGGCATCACATATTACCAGTATTTACTACTTCAACCACATTAACTAGTCCAAGGGTTCTCAGATTAGTGACAATATTACTGATAAAATTCCCACCTTTTTTCCTGCATTTACTATTGTCTATTACGATTTGTCGTGCTAGTTTGGATTCTATGGTTGGATAATTAGTTCAAACCTGTTGTAAACATCCCAATCTATTTCAACTGACAGCTGGAGTTGAAAAAAAAAGAGAAATGCAAGACTCTACCGAGAACAGCAAGAACATTTTTTGAGAGACTGGTGGGATTTTTTTTTTTTATTTATTTTTTTTTAATCTGTTGCGCAAATTAAAGTTGTGTGGAGTTATCTGGAGCTAGCATGTAAGAAATTCTTTTCCCGTTTTTGTAACAACAGATTCCAAATATGCATTAGCAGGCTTGCTAATGGAAAGCAAGCCAACAAATGACACCAATACGGAGCTGCTAATGGTAGTATAATAGTAAGTCAGAAACAGTTACACTCTAATCTAATATATATATACATATATATATTTAAAACTGAGCAAGTCTCAGTCATTTTCAAGAAATGTGCCGAAAACAATTCCTTCCGTTTGCATAGAGACAACATACGTAACTCCAATGCAGATGATTCAAAATATGCACCAGAGCAACTCCTTTTATTTTTGTATGCTGCCAAGCAATGATTACATATAGCCTAATATAACTATGTCAACATTATTGCCAACTGAGGATGTTATGGTGTTTTGTACTGTCAGGTTTACTGCTCTCGACATAGCCACATAAGTAGATCAGAATATCTCCCATTAATTCATCCATCCATTTACTTTTTCAGAGGAGATTCACATTTCTCATGACGTTATCAAGATGTAGTTGGTGTGAATGAGACGACGTGTGTGTGTGTGTTTGGCTGAGTATGAGTGTCTGTGGGTCGTTTGAACATAAATTCTTTATCTATAGGCTGTCGTTATTGGATGATTCCACCACAACCTGCCAGGGGATGAGATCGTCCACTTTACAGGAAGCTTTTCTGACTGGAAAAAGACATATTTGGGTCTTTTCCCACTGGCTGGTATTATGGTTCCAGGTGTTATTGTGCATTTGTTGTGTATAAGTGTAATTTTGCCAAGCTGTGATGACAGATACATATTCTATAATGACATTCATATCTGTATGTGAGTTACTGTGAGCATGCTGACTTCCCATGTGTTGTTGTGTGGACACCCTTAATTTGACCAAAAATGATACTTAGGTGACTTTTGAGGCAGTTGAAACAATTTTTTAAATATATACTTTAATTTATTTTATTTATTTAATCAGGGAGAGTAGAGGGTGGTTATGTGTTGTATGTTTTTTTTTCCTGCCTTGCCTCAAAATGTTGCCGTAGTATCATGGTCCAAACAGAAATAATCATGATTATATGGAGACGGGACACAGAAACAAACCACCAGACTCAGGTGGACAGATTTTCTAATGGTTTTCAGTATTTTACCTTCTTGAAATCAGCATGATATTTTCATATGTATTTAAACAAACTGACATGTGAGAACATCACCTGCACATAAAGGTTAAATTTTCACTTTTTAATTTTTTTAAGCATTATATACAATTTGGTGAGTGTTTTACCTGGGTCTGGATCTCTGTCTGTGTCATCACTGATCAGTCTCCCGCAATGAGCTATGGGATATGACAAAAAATGTTTTTCCTGTACCTAACTGACCAATAACAATAAAGATTATAGAATCTATTTTTTTCGTTTTCTGCTCTGTGTGGAGTAAACTTACCTCCATGAAGACCCAGAACTATTTTTGTGGTGATGTAAAATGAATTTCCCCCTACATTTAACCTTCCCCAAATGAGTTTTCACCATTTATTATAATGTTATTATTAGAATTTTGCTTTTTTTCAGTGAAAATCAAACATGACTCAACAAAATGTCATTAATTGAACATAAAAATAAGCATCAACATCATTTACTGTTTGTCAAACTACATGGGTTTTACTGTTGAATTAATTTTGCAGAAAATTATTGTGTTTACGTGTCCAAAGGATCTCATTAATAAGGTTAATTGTTCAAAAGCTGCTAAAATTTTTTATACATGTTGATGGTTTTGGTCAGTGATGGCTGTTTAGGGTTAAATTCGACTTTTAATTTTTAATTTTTTCTTTATATACCAGTGGCCATACACAATAAATATACGATGTATGAAAAGGAGATCTGAGGTGGTTCCCCTAAGGTCAATTTGACTTGTCATTCTTCTTTCTGAAGGTGATAAGGACACCAGACATGTCCTTAAAAGTGAACTCCTCTTAAATAATCACTGTTCTCCAGCAGGGGGTGCTGGTCTCAAATTTTAGCTGTTCATCATTGGAAGAGAAAAAACATTTGGGCATCAAGAGGAAGAAGGAGGGGTGTTAGTGAAAGCTGCTGTCCGTGGTACTGAAACCAACCACTAGCCCACCCTGTAACCACATACAAAGCATCAGTATTAACATTGTACTTCTGGATTTATAGAAATACGCCGCAGCTGTGGACACGTTTGACACCATCTTCAGTAGCACACGAAGGACATCTTTACCAGAACCATCATGACCAAAATAAAACCTGAATTTATTATGTAAAATAACATCTTATTACAGATTAGTAAAGTATGAACTCGTAAAAAGCACAGAGTATTTTTGGCTCTAACAAAAACTTTATGTTCCAAATACAAATTGTATGCACATACTTGCCAAAAAAAAAAAAAATATTAATACATTTACAATATTTTCTAAAAAATAAATCTTTAAATAGTTTCTCCGACAATAGCTTAATATACATATCTGACAAATATTTAAGCAGGTATGTAGAATAATGCAGTGGAGTTCCAATGTTCGAACACATATTCAACAAATGTGAGTAGATCTACTTCCCACTGTATTGAAAATTTCAGGTTTTCTGTAATTTTTTTTTTCTTTCAATCCTGGCCATACGTCTTAAGTGATAGATCAAACACAAAAAAAGACCATGCAAAGGTATAAATAAACTCTTACCTTTCAAGATTAAAATAATTACTTTATATGATACATAGAATTTGCTTAATACAGTAGTTGAATACAGCCTGAGTGTTGTTGATGCCTTAACTAGATACTAGTACTGACCTGAAAATGGAAAACACGAAACAATGACAAACATGTTCAGACCTTTTTAAATAAAATACCTGATGAATTTCAACTGTGCAGTGTAAATGAATCTGAGACAGTCATGTTGAGAAAGAAAAAAAATAGTCAGATGAAGGCTATTAAATGAACACGTATCATACTTCACAAATGTAGAAGTACAAACATAAATGTACGCGCCGCAAAGTGTGACGCCACTTCTTTCCCTGCCATTCATTATATTTTTCGAAGACACTTTTCCGATGTGGAGCCACATTAGCAAAACGCGACACTGCATTCAGTAAAGAAAACCTCAACATCCTAACTTTGACATTTTATCATTAATTTTGTAGATCAGTTCTAATATACAGTATAGGCTCTACAGGGAAAAACAACAGAATCACTGTACTTTCTGCAATAATTCTGTAAGTAAACAAAATTCTTCCATTATTTTCTGTTAATTTTCCTTAACATTACTTAACCATATAAATATCTATGTACATAAATGTAGAATTTTGTTCAGTAACTGTATTTTATTCGCACTGCTTCTCTTTCTCATCAAATGTTCCCTCTGTGTTTTCATCTTACCCTTGGTTTTCCGAAGACAACGTTCGTGTTTCGATGCCTCCGCGTAGTATTTATCATTGAACACAGTCCGTATGGAAGATCAAACCCTACTATTGTTGTGAGACTCAGCCCTTTCTCTTTGTCTTAACTTAAACTTACAAAGTGAGTGAAACACATTGGTTTAGTTTAGTTTGACAGTTCACATTTACTTTCATTGTAGAATCTGCTGAATATCGTGAGTACAAGAGATACGTTTGTGAGTGCTTTTGTTGGCACTCAGATGTGAGAGTTTTCCAAGAACAAAGCTGTCTCTGTCACGTCTCAGTCTCTGTGATCTTCTAAATCTGCTTCCATTAATGTGATTGAATTTACCAAAGTATAAAAGAAATCTCAGTCTTTGTCTTTCACACAATTGTACATGTGATTCAAAAAGGACTCTCCGAAGTACAGCAAATACAGGCAAGTAGTTTGCAAAACAACATATATACATAACAAAATCAGCAGTCTTTGGTAGTCCCTTAAGTGCGCAGCTTGATCTGTGCTTTGGCGCTCCTGAAAACAGAAAACTGAACGAAGCAATCAGTGTAAAACCTGTCTCTGTCGCTCCTATCTCTGCCCGTGCTCAATCCCCCAGGGGTGGAAGTGTCCAGCGTCCAGTAGCATTTGCCCCAACCACTGTAGAAGCCTTGGGTACCAGTGCAACCCATCAGTCTGTGGCTCTGAAGGTACCATGAAGCGGTAGAAGAATCTGAGAGGGGCCAAGGTCCAGTGGGCGAGATTGTGTTTTTTCACTGCAGCATAGCAGGACGCCAGCACACCGTTCACCACTATTGAGCCATGCTGCGTTAACGGTGCATACAAACCAGTACTGATCTGCACCTCCACAAAGGTCACTGCTGACAATGTTGGCTTTGACCCTGCTCTGCCTTGTGTTGTGAGTACACACTGTCCTGGTTGGACCTCACTGGCAAAAACTGTCCTCAGACCTGTTTCCCGTCTAGGCCTTTCCTCCCATAGCGAACCAAAAAGTGGCCCTTCGGTGGTCTTTTCCCACCGAGAGTTGTTCAACACACCGGGACAGTCGGACACAAAGATCAGGTGTGCTGCTGTGAGAGTCATATTAAGTCCTGTGTCGGTGCCAATGACGTAGAAGATCTTTGTTGCGTTGGGCTGGCGATCCAGGAAGGACACAACTGGGCTGTAGAGAAGAGGGCCCTCGATGTCTGTTGTCGAGGAGGCCAAGACCAGGTCACCAGGAAGAAGGTCTCGCATCTGTTTAGTCGCCCCGCTCTTCAGAATCACCTCAGCGTTGGCGGGAAAACAGCCACCCGTCTTGGCTGCTACAGAATGTTCTGAAGAGATAGAAAAACGAAAAGACATTTTAGCTGTTTTATTTAAATGCTGAAGTGGTTATGGGCGGAAATGCCAGGACTGAACTTCGCCTCACTTTCTTAAGCAATGATTGAATGTAACAATACAAGCCATGGTTCATTTGTCGCTGTAATATTCAGCTGCTGGAGACGTGACACCAATTGGTTGTGTTAGCTGTCAGTCACATACTCAAAAATACCAATGGATGATGAAAAATGCCTCATCTACAGCCTGAAAACAAAGTCAAGAGGAGGAGCATGAAGGTTATTATGGGGCTTTTCTCAAATGACACCAAAATAATGTTGCCTTTAACAGCTTTGACACATTTTTTTTTTTTAGTCGTGCCAAAAGGTTGATGTGAAAACCCAACGATAGAGGGAGAAGTGGCAGTAGAATTCTTTCTCTTACTCCACCTCTACAATGGCTGAAGCGGCAGGTTATTGTAGGTCAATGGCAGATCTGTAAAACAGGTGAGACTTTGACTCTGACCCAAGGACGAGTTTATCTCAGCAGATTGTTAACATCTGTATATGATGTGACTCATGTTCAAACTTTGTCTTTGGCTGTCTTTTCTGTCTGCCTTGACTCTCTGACCTTTACACCCGCTTTACTTCCACTGCTTTATCCGCAGATTAGTTGTAACCCCATCCACATTTAATCTGTTCATTTTAGAAATGTGTATGTCTTAAAGTACTTAACCGCTTTTTCTCCGCTTTCACATCATCGCAGATTTCCATATCCTCCATAGTCTATTAATAAAGGCCTATAAATCTGATGTAATCCATTACATATATTAGTGATCCACCCATGTGCCTTGTCAAAGCCATAGTTGCATATTTAAGCTGCCAAACATGCCACAGAAGTCACATTTCACCTTAGTTTCCATTTTTCTGAATAAGGTGGCCCTTTAAGACACACTGAGTGGCAAGAAAAGGTAGTCAGCAGGAGCTAATGGATAACCAGCTGATTGTATCACCACAGTCAGAGCACGGCTTGGGGTCAGAGAAACAGGAAAGTACACGAGCTTAGAAATGTAGAGTCTAGATATTGTTTGGATTACAGCTGGGTTTGTATTTTGTGAGTTACTTGGTTATTTTTAAAGAAGAAATGAACTAAAACTTTACCAATCAGACCAATGAATATTGCTGGAATAGAATAGAATAGAATAGAATAGAATAGAATAGAATAGACTTGGATTGTAATAAGATTTAACTGCTGCAGTAAAAAAAAAAAAAAATCTGTTAAAAATAAAAAAAATTCCACCACCTTTTGTCATTATAAATGTATGCGTGAAGGAGGATTGTCTTAATTCAGACTCGAGGCAGCCAAATATTTGTCCAAGGTGTGTGTGTCTGTAAGCCTGAAGGCTGCGGAGAAGGAGGGCTGTGACCGGGTAGTGATAAGACTTAGATAAGAGATCTGAAAGAAACTTACTGAAGAAAATGCAGCAGCAAAACAAAGAGAGAGTTAATCATCTCACAGCCTACTAAATGCAGAAGACTGTTAGAATGTAGTTTGGCATCAAATAACTGGTGGTACCAGACATGGGTAAATGGATTTCTAAAATGTCTCAAAAAGTTAGAGAGGCTCGAGATGGAATGTGGTCAAGTATTGTTTGCTTAAAGGTCTACACCTGATTTGTGTTTCTTAAATGGTATGTGGGTTAGAGTAATGTAATAAGTAACAGCCAAATTCAAGAGAAACATTCAAATCTGTTCCTGGGATGCATGCAGGGAAGTAGAGAGAAGTTAATATAGTTTTAATATTGTGTTAATATCGTTGTATTGGTTAATTATTTATTTATTCACCCACCACGTCCACTAGTTTCCAGGTAGGACTGTGCCATAACAGACTCATACTCATCAACTCAGTAAAATAGTAAAATCTCATACATACTAAATACACACTTCTACCTGTAAATGACACAGTACGATAACTAATATTCCATGAGTATGACTAGCGATCAACAATTTGGTGAGATTGACTACACAAAGAGCACAGGTGCACGCCCTGCTTTGATTGGCTCCCAGTAGGCCATCCACACAAACAGACACACAAGCAGACAAACAGACAGACACACAAGCAGACAGACAGACAAGCAGACAGACAGACAGACAGACACACAAGCAGACACGCAAGCAGACAAACAGACAGACAAACACACAAGCAGACACACAAGCAGACAGACACACAAACAAACAGACACACAAACAGACACACAAACAGACACACACACACACAAACAGACAGACAGACAGATACACAAACAGACAGACACACAAACAGACAGACACACACACAAACAGACAGACAGACAGATACACAAACAGACAGACACACAAACAAACAGACACACAGAGCGACAGAAACAGATAAAGACACTATTAGTCAAACTACAAACACACAACCAGCTCATCACACTTTGCTGCACCATTAGGATATAGGATCACCCTCATCAAAGGTAACAACTGTTGCTCATAAATGCAAAAACATACAAAAATACACACTAAACCTGTCGTATTTCTTACCTGATTTAACACTGCAGTGAATATGGGCTTTAGACTCATAATAGACCCAGTCAAATCCAGCTTCTACTGCCAGTCGGGCTAACATGCCATACTTATTTCTGTCCCTGGGAAGAAGAATGAAGACATTATTAAACCCAGAATCAAATGAGGAATTCCACTGAACACTTAAAAAAAAAAACCTCAAGATGTTACTTTGCTATATATATTTTTTTCTTAAAAATCTAAAAATGAAAGACGCTCTCCTGCAGGCCAACCTGTCTGAGGTGGTGATGTCCACAGCACGGCCCTCGTAGTGCAGTGAGTCCTCTGAGTGATGGCCGTCTTCATCCCAGCCCTCCGTCACCCTCAGCTTCACACCAGACCACATGTTCATCACAGAAATGGCCAGAGAGTTTAACTTGTCTTTACAACGCTGAAAACGACACAGCACAGGAAAGAAGAGGCGTTCTGTTAGTTATTATTACTACACTACAAATATTAGATTTACTTCTCATTAACTATGACAGAGAGAGAGAGAGAGAGAGAGAGAGAGAGAGAGAGAGAGAGAGAGAAAGAACCATACAAAGACAAGGACTGTCTATAGATATACACATTAACAGTGTAAAAACAGTAATGTGTGGGGTCATTGAAATACACACATTAAAATAAATGCACACAATTATAACACAATTGTTTTCAATAATTGTGTCAGAAAAGGAGTTCAAGTAGGAGAACTTACAGATGTTTAGTTATTAATGCTGAATGAATGAATGAATGAATGAATGAATGAATGAATGTCACACCATAAGACCTCTAGAATACTTTGGGCTGGTAAGAGACCCCTTTTTCTAAACCAGAACACTGAATAAATGCATCTACTGGTCAAAAGTTTGAGTCATTCTCCTTAAATGTTATTGTTGGTTCATCTCTGAGGTTAAATAAGTAGCATATAAATACTTTAAAACAAACAAATAACTTAATAGGAACTAAAATAACACTTCAGTATTGCATTAACAGCAGCTATAAGATCCAGAGGTGGAAAGAAGAACCGAAAGTCAATGAAATCAATCATTTTGGTTTAAACATTTAACTGACAGCAAACATTCAGCAGACAACTGGATGGAAGTCTGTGGCTGAAGACCAGTTCACCAAAGTCTGCTTGAGTCAGCACAGACGAGCTTTTGTAACCTTCCTGACCAATAGTCTACTGGGTCAGGACCAGTGATCCAGACTGGCGCACCTGTGGGCTGTTCTCATCCACGCGCCCTGGACCCATTCACGCGCCCTGAACCCATTCACGCGCCCTGAACCCATTCACGCGCACCTCTCACCTGGGTCATGAGCCTGTCGGCACCCGTGTCCTCCTCATCTTTAAAGATGATATCTGTGTTGTAATTCGGGGTGAGTTCTTTAAAGCGCTCGGAGTTGCGCGTTATTTTGCCCTCGGGTCTTCCGCTGGCTCCCAGTGTCTTCTCGGCCACGTTGGGGCTGAACTGCTTGTACGCCAGCGGAATGAGCTTCTTCGGAGGCCGCCTCTTGCCGTACGCCCTCCCCGGTCCGCAGCCCTCCGAGGCAGGTGCGAAGAGGAGGACCAAGGCACACAGAGAGGCGGTGAGAAAGAGGAAAGAGATCCGCATCGCCCCGGGGGGAGGGAGGACTCTCCCGGGGGGGAGAGAGATGTCTTCAGTACCTCCCCGGTTCAGTTATCGACTCCATCGTCCGTGACATTCGCAGCATCACGTCCGATAAACTCGGACCGGAGAAGCTCATTGAGTGCGTCGGGCACCTCCGGGCACCATGAAGACACCAAAAAAAACTTTGTAGCGGCTCCAAAAATTTGACCCAAATTGAGAAACTTCGCTCCCTCCGCCTTACAGAACCAACAGTAAGTGTGCAGGCTGTAAAGTCCGTGTATTTAAACAAACAGGTTCAAAGTCGATTTGGTGCGTCAAAGAGAGAGAGAGAGAGAGAGAGCGAGCGCGCGCGAGAGAGAGAGAGAGAGAGAGGGAGAGAGAGCGGTTGCTGATATCCAAGTTGCAGTGTTGTGGTTTCTGTCCCTCTCTTTCTTTTACTCTGGGAACTGTCACACCATCAGCCACTTTCGCCTGCTCTTGGGTTTGTGCTCTTTCTGGACTCCAGGCTCCCTCTCCATATGCGGCGGGCGCGCAACAAGCTGCAGCTTTCCAGTTGAATTGAAGGATTTGAGTGATCCAAAACGATCTGTTGCCACTTCAGACCGCACCCTGCCAGTCCTGCCCTCCTCTCTCCTCTCCCTCTGTCCTTACTCTGCCACCCACCCCGCCCCTCCTGGGCACAGGGCGCAGTGGAGAGTCCTGTCCACACTGTGCTGGCAGGCAGGCAGGCAGGCAGCAAACAGAAGCGTTTGCCCTTTATTACTGCCACTTCAAATTTCCAGTCGTTATCTTTGTCTCTCTATGTCCTTGACAGCCTGTGCACTTACAAACACATTGGTGTTTTGTTCTTGGCCGTAAACAACAGCAATCACAATCAATTAAACTAATTTAAGCTTCCTGGAGTATGCAGCCACCATTTTTTAAAATCTTTTTTCCCGGGCTCTCTTCCAAAATCGAACATAATGGGTCACTGGTTAACTGGCTGGCTGGGTAATGGGATGATTTACTGACTGTTTGACAGACTGATTGCCTGTTTGTTTGGCAGCTCTCTTGTTGATGGATTTCTGGGATTAGCTAATTGATTGTCTGACTCCCTGAAAGTCCATCAGATTTTTTTTTTTTTTTTTTTTGACTGCCCATGAATTTCTAACAGCACAACTAAACAGTAGATGAGCAACTGGCCGACTGCCCATAAGGCTGTCTGGTGCACGGTGGTCCATTGACAACAGTGCCGGTTAATCTCAATCGATTGTCCTAATTAATTTCCCAGATTAATTTCTTGACACCCTTCTCCTAAACTGCGTAAATCAAATTTCCACAACCTTTGGCTGTCTGGCTCACTGGCTTAGCTGTGTGTGTGAGACGGAGAGCGAGCCACACACATACATAAGTGTTTAACACCAGCAAACCAGCCCCTCCAAATTAGCTCTTCAAATATTTACCAGCAGAAAATCAGTGGTCTCACCCCTGTTTCCCAGGGCAGGCTCCTTTGAATGAACTGAACTGTACAAGGCTGAGGGTTTCCACAATTTATGTTTTATTATTTGTGAATGTAAACACCGTAAAGTATTTTTGCTGCACCACCACTTTTCATGTCTCTTGATTGAACACAGAAAAGCAAAGAGAGAGATTCACACACTGCAAACAGCCATCTATAGCTCTGTTTACCTTTTAGCTGAAATAGAACATCAACCGGCACTAAAGCCATTAGAGCTTTTCTGGTATGGAACATACAGGCCAGTTAAAAGAAAATCAAAATGTGTCATAGAGGTGTCAGTGTTTAGCGGATTTATCTTACGTTTGAGAGGTTGCAAGGGCCTAATAATGGCGTTTCACTCATCTGTGAGAAGTAACTGAGCACCAACTGTCTAGAAGAAGGAGGTCTTCCAACAGATTAATGATAGCTCTTACAATATTTTTGTCTAGTCTTATGTTCACAGAATGGTTTGGTTATCCTCTACCTTGTATAAAACCTTTCAGTTATAGTTTGCAAAGTTGATGTTTGCATGTGTGTATCTTTTTTTATTGCTTAAAACAATAGATCCTGCCGTCTTCTAAGAGTCACCGTCTTCCCTTCTGCATTGTCTGAGACTCTTTTGGCAGAAATTACAATCAATAATGGTTAAAATAAAGGGAGGACTATCGATCCGTAATGAAACAGAGGTAAGTAGCACGGCCATAAAGAGTACAAAAAGATGCTGAAAGAGTGTACACAACTACTACAACCCCACTGCAACCATACAAAACCTCCATTAGTTTAGGTTTTAAGAAGCCTTTAACCCTTTTCTAGGCTACTAGAAATACTCTGAAATTCAAAATGTCAACCTTAGTGTGTTATTGCACGTCATAACAATAGTACTTTTGTGACAAATTTCAAAAATGTTTTATGATGTAGAAAATAGAGGTTAGTGAAGTTACCATATTTGGTTTCTTGCCCATAAGTGTCAAAAAATTTTAAATTCCAAGAAGAATATATATATATATATATATTTTTAAAATACAACAAATACAATTAAACATGTATTGATAAGTGGCATTCAAAGCAGTTGTCAGTGTGTGAATAGAGGTGAAGTTAAAGATAACTGTGCACCAGACCCAGTGTATTTGTGTGTGTGTGTGTGTGTGTGTGTGTGTGTGTGTGTGTGTGTGTGTGTGTAAGTGTTCATTTATCAGTGCTGATCCTCTTGTGTATGGAGATTTGTATTTATCTGCATAAACATGTCAACCAAAATTTCTATGCAAATTTGTGTGCACCCATGTTTTTGCACAAGCATATGGTTTCCTGTAACTATCAAGATTTGTGGGTGTGCATGTGCATGCGTGTGTGCGTGTGTCATCCTTCCTTTGAAGATCATAAATACGGGCGTGGCTCCAGGCAGGCCGCTGCCTATTCAGCGTGGCTGTTGACAATGCGTCAGAAGTGGTCACATTCTCCCATCCATCTGTCCATCCATCCATTCGTCCATTCGTCCATCCATCTATCCATCTATCCATTTGTCTTTCAGTTCCTCTTTGCCTCAAGAAAGGACATTATGGCCTTTTACGTAGGCAACAATCTGATCAGCCAGGATCAGATTCGAGCCTGACACCCCTGCACTCATCCAAAAAAATCTTTTTCTGGTACCATTCATCAGTCTGTCAGTTTTGGTTTATTTTTTACGCTCTTTTGGTCAGCATCTTTCAGCACCAGTTAAATGGTCCAAATACTGTAAGGTATGAGCTCAAACACAAAAACACACATGCATACCCACAAACTCATGAGCAAAGAGACACATATCCAGGCATCTGTGTGCAGCGCAAATCATATGCTCACAGATACACACACAAACATACACCAGGCCAGCCGACAGCCCAACCAAGCATCAGGCCCTCGCTCATTGATGTTTGTTAAAGTTATTAATTTTCTCTGTGAAATAAGAGGCCATGGTGGCAGGACAGAGGGAGATGGGTGCCAGCCCCAGAATCTCTCCCTTCTTTCATCTGCTGACACTGGGGCTCTATGAGTCCACAGCACAGGGCTTTTACATGGGCATCGGGGTTACCCACGCATACCCAGGGCTCTAACCAACAAAGGCTCTGAGTGGGGCAAAAGAACGAAGATGAAGATGAAAGGAAATGTTAAGAGGGAGATACAGCGAAAGAGATGGATGTGAAACTGGTGACACAGAAAGACAGAGATAATGAGAGAGGGTGAGAAAATTGTACAAAAGGATTGAGGAGAAAGATGAAAAATAAAGAAGGCTGTTGGATCCGACTTCAAGAAGTGAGGGTGGCGTCATGGGTTGGGCTATGCGCTTCATAAGTGTATGACTAATTGCCAAAAGTGTGGGTTAAATTGAGGTGTAGTGTTTTTAACTCTGTAGCAGTGGCTCTTTGATGTTGTTTTCTCCTTTTTGTGATTAAAAATAAATGGATCAGTACATACAACTACAAGTTTTCAGTCCCTTCATCGTGTTTGTGATATCACAGTAGGCCTATATGACACAGGTCTCAAAAACCTCACATATGTTCTGTCACATATTTGTGACCAAACAGGGTAAATGTCAGTTTAACCCATAAAGGCCCAGCGCTACATTTGTATCAGTTCCCAAATGAATTTCTCTATGTCCAACTATCTATATTTAATTTACTGATTGTGAAAATACTCATAAAAGCTCAAATTAAAGTTAAGGGCATTATATCAAAAACAGAGAGAACTGCAGAAAAAGTAGCTTTTTCAGTGAAATCTGTCATTAACTGAACATAAAATAAGTATTTCCATCCACTGTCATTGAGCCAACTCCATGGGTTTTACTGGTGAATCAATGTTGTAGGAGATGACAGTGTTTCCATGGTAACTACAGAGCCTCTGAACATCCAAATGGGTCATATCTGATGACCACGAAAAGACGACAAACTACATTTTACATCAATAATTTACACATATTGATAGGATTAATGGATCAACATGTATTAAACAGTTTAGATCAGTCCATGGTTTTGCTTGGTGATGGATGTTTGGGTCTTTATGGGTTAAGCCAAGTCAGTTAAGTTTACTGGCTAAAATAACTGAGCGACCACATTCATTTGAAAACAACACAAAGTCTAAGTCAATCATATTAAAAAGAGTTGAAATTTAAACCCAACAACTTAATCCTCACATAACTTGACGTATGTCTGACAAACTTATTTCTGCTAATAAATAAAGTAAACCGCTATCCTTAGTGGTGAAAAGGGTTCTCAAGAAATGACAGTTTATCTAAAAAAAAATACAGACTTTGGGAAATTAACTGCAGAAGGAGAAGTGGTCGAATGGATGACTAAATCTGAGAGTGAATACATGGCACATTAACTGGTAAACAACTGAGTTTTGGTTGTTTTGCAGTCAGTGGTAGCTAGCGTGTTTGTGGCCTGTGGTGGATCGCTGTAATGGGGGTTAAAGGACGTTATGCTCAAGGTAACAACAGCTGGTGGCTAAAACCACCAAGCCTCTTCCTCCTCCTTCTCCTCCTCCTCTTTCTGTCCCTTCACACACTCGAGCTTTCCAACCCCAGACCACAATAAACACCTAACACTACTTCTTTATACACTAGTCTTCTAAGTATCACAGTGGGTCTGCCTGAAACCTTGTAAGCCTTAATCTTCTGAGACAAGGGGCCGAATGCCTTCCTCGGTGCGATACGCTTTCCTGTAGCCTTCACACATTTTGCCATACATTTTTGGCAGCAAGGGCAATTTTGCCAGTGAGAGCAGTTTAGGAAAGAGCTAACATGGCAGCCAATGAAAACCACAATGACCAAATCTGTCTATCAATGGTACAGAGCGGCACCAACACCAGTTTTACTGAAGGCCAGCTCAGTGCTATGTGTTTGGTCAGAGGGCAGACAGAAGGAAAATAAAAGCAGGATGATATAAAAGTGGAGCACAGGCTAAATGTGTCTTGGAGTTAGCGGCCTAGGCTAGCCACCACATGGCTAAAGCAAACAAAGAGCTGCCCAGGGGACTGCAGTGCTCTGTGCTCCAACACTAAACACATAGGCATGGAGCGATGGAGGCACACATGAGCGCAATATGCACAGGCATGCAGGTAGCCACAAGACACAGGTCACTATGCACATAAACAGACGCACACTGTAGTACTGCACACGCAAAAAGAATCTAGGAATGTTCAAAAGTCAGTTATACAAGCCAACAGTATTACATCTGTCAAAAATGTTTCTGTCTTCAGTAAAGACTATAAATCCAAACAGCTACAATAGTTTTTAGGGGGTATTTAGGCATTTACTTGTGAATAATAAAGTTGATGTGAATGAAATTAAACCAATTTGTCAACTTGCCTTGAGTACATACAGTGCTGTATCCAAACTGCAGCTGGAACTGGGAACTCAAATTACTACCTTATAAATGCTCTTGAATAGCATACTTATTAATTTAATATGGACAGTTTTTAAAAGTCAAAGTCCAAGTCTTATAATAAGAGACTTAAATGCAGAGTGAGACTCATGTTTATAAGATTGCAGGCTTTAAGATTGTTGGTGACTTGAGTCAAATTTGTATGAAGTGTCCTAATAACAAGTCCGGTAGCTTGTTAATGCCAACAATAATGCTCTGGCTGTACTCTCTCCATGTCAAATGAGGGATTTTTTCCCTCTCTCCCCCTCCATCCTTCTCTCTCTGCTGAGTGTGTGCCACATATGTGGGCTCTGTGGTGATGTTTCTCTGCTCAGAATGGATTCACCAGCTCAAAAACGTCCTTATTATATTTATATTTTACTACACCACCAGAAAACCATGCCAGCTGGGCTGCAGAACTTTGGGCAGAAAGAGGGAGAGAAAGCAAAAGGGGAGGAGGGCAAGTAAGAGAAAGCTAGTGCTAGGAATGAAAGGTGCAGATAAATGGATAAGGGCAAAAAGCATGACTGAAAAGAAAAAAAAACAGGTAAAGACATAAAGGGAGAGCAGACAAAGAAGTGGAGGAGAAAAGAAAAGGGAAAAGAGACGAGTGGAAAAGTTTAACAAGCGTATAAAGGTGCATAGAGGTTGGAGAGAAGTTGAGTGGGCTTCCTGAAATTGCCTCTGACAATATGATTACCCCAAGAGCTCAAAGCTATACACAGAAATGGGCTAACAAGAAGAGCAAGACGTAAGAAGACAGTCATGACTACAGAGATGCTAACTGGATTCAGAGAAAAACAACACTGACCTGAGGCTCGGTGTCTCTGTTAATGACTGTAATGTGTGATGTGATTGTATTCTACTGTATGCATATTTGTCTAAAATAACATATTTCATTAAAAAAAAGCTACATCCAGATACTTTCTTCTTGCATGTTAACATCACCGCAATATCCATATCATAACATCTAACAGTCATGTTGAGTTGGGAAACAGGGTGGAGCTTTAAATCATGTCTGAGATGTCTGTCAGGGAAGAAATTGTGCATGTCCTTCCCGACATTTACGTATACATTAGAAGTTTTTGTCTTGTGACGTTGAAAATGGTTGAGTTCACTTAAATATATGTGGTCGAAATGCATGTGAGAGCAGAACACAGTGAAGTTCTCCCATGGAAAGTTTGTGCAAGTCATTGATATGTGTTAAGTGGCTGATAGTAGTCTAAGAAATATCTGATTTTTCCTCAATCAATAAAACAGTCAAAGTACGAAGCTGATGGTGTTACACTCCCCATGAGCGCAACCACCGGGGAGGAATATCATGACGCTACCGACATCTAAAATTAATATTATGTTGTTGGTAGAGGCAGATTGATTGAAGGTTACACCCTGGACTGCACAAATACATGTTCACATTCTGAACCACATTGATTTTATCACCAAAAAAGTCAACATTTTGGGTTGTGGGGGAACGCTGGAGGACCTGGAGGGGTCTAACACAAGCATTATGACCTTCAAACTCAACTCTAATGACCACAACTGGGGTTCAGGTTTCTAAATTCTTTTTGTGAGGGGACAGTGAAGAACCACAGCACCACCATTTTTTATTTTTCTGAGCTGTCATAAATAGTATGTTTTCAGATGCACAGAGGTCACCTGCTTTGTATTCAACTCATTCTAACACTATATATTCATAGAAATCAATATCAGATTCACTTTCCCATGAAGTCTGCGGCTGCAGCTACAGCTAATACCGAGGAAGGAAATCAGGACAGTGAAACAATTTTATTGGACAAACAGCACAGTCGATCTTGATTCTAATCAAACGGAAGCAATACTGGCAACTCCCAATAAAACTAAGGAAACAATAGCCACAGTGTTAACAATGAGAGTTAAATTTTTTTTAAACCCATTTATTTTTTCTCTTTCTCTCAGAAACGCATTGCTGCACACTTCAGAGAAAGACACATCTGCTTTGTAAAAGTGCAGTTTCATTGGATTTTCATACTATGAAATAAAAAATAATAAAAAAATCAATGGTAAAGCTCAATGTAGTAGCAAACCCATACTACCATACTACCTTGTCTATAGCATGTTATGCAGTGCACAGTTTTTCTGACTGGGACATCTGATGTAACTGTTGTTCTGTGGTGGTGTATGTCGCTTACTGTTGTTTTTATCATTTTTATTTATTTTATCTGTTTTATCTGTTGTTGTTTTTATTTATGTATGAGTCATGTGTGAGTCTGTGATGCAGGGATTGTTAAGCCCAAGACAAATTTCCCCTTGGGGACAATAAAGTATACTCTACTCTACTACTTTACTAACAACAACTATTTCTAAAATCTACTGTTAAAAGATTAAACTGAAAGAACGGGTAATTTTCTCTAAGTTAGAAAGCTAAACCACATTCATGTTGATCTTGTTTGTCCCTACACATGATAAAATTCCTGCATAAAAGTCTGATCAAAGACATGGAGATTGATGGGATAGAAAGGCTGTCAGTGGAAAAAAAAAAAAACAGTAAAAAAAAAAAAAAAAGTCATGGAAGAATTTGAGTTGATAGCATTCATAAACAAAACAAGTCAGAGAGAAGGAGAAAGATAAAGAAAGCAAGAAAGTAAAAAAAAAAAATGGAAAAATGAGAGATGGATGGCTGGAAGACTGGTACTGATCAGTAGCTCTTTCTGTGATGCGGCTTCCAGCTTCCAGCCCACCGATTGGTCAGCTGCTTAACTCGGAACATGCGTTCCCACAATCCCTCAGCACCACTTCAATCCCACCACACTGGTTCACCACTCTGCGGCTCCAAACAGTGCCTGCTGGCATGGGCAACATATCAATAAATTCATTACACATTTATACTTAAATATTTATACTGCAGCAGTGTGTTTTGCACAGGGATGGTATTTATAGTGTGTGTGCGTATATGTGTTTGTGTGTCTGTGTGCTTATATTTATAGCAAAGTGTCACATCATAGCTCTGTGCTGCGGTGAGACAGCTGTCTGGGGTGGGGGTTGGCCTCTGGGCAGCGT
>JAPSES010000019.1:9803665-9818895 GCA_029822895.1 Maxillicosta whitleyi | reverse complement strand
GGGGGTCTTAAACATATTGAAGGATGTAGATGTTTTTAAATCTAAAAATATGTTTTTAATATTCAGTTATATGAATAACACAAATAACATAATAGTGCAACATTAGAAAAATAAAATAAAATAAATAAATATCCAATATTTTTATGTTTTAGATCCATATTTCTGTACTCTGTACTCTTTCTGTACTCTTCTAGTTTTGCTCATATTAATGGTTTAGTTCCAACATAACATGTAGCAGCTGGCTAGTGGTTAGGCTCAGTGGTTAACCTGATTGACTTTGGTGCGGAAGGTAGCCGGTTCGAGACCCAGGAAAGGTTCTTTGCTCTACACAGGGGGGTGCAAGTCCCAACCTGGTTGTGTCAGGAAGGGCATCTGATGTGAAATAAATAAATCTTCTGCCAAACAAAGGTGATTTGCTGTGGTGACCCCAAAAGAAATCACCATTAGTTCCTGTGTAACATTTCTGATAGGAAAATAATAAATATGGTACTGAAAGCACATCTTCCTCAGCAGATAGAGAGTGACTTGTTCCTGTTATTTGTTGTTAATTCATTCCAATAATGTCCAGTAACAAAATGGCTGAATTTGCTTAACTTGGCTGTCTGCACCAAAGTTCATTATTGACCTTTGGGACGCTGTTTGTAACAGAATAATCTCAACTCAAAGTCCAATTTGTATGTTTTTTTTTTCTCACAGTTTACATCATCCACCCTAAATATAAAGATCTGCTGTTTACACTGAAGGATGTTTTCCTCCCCATACTGCACAGACAAATTATTGTTATCTAAGATATGGCACATATCATGTCCTTTCTTATGATGCTATTCTTTAGTTTGTTAACTTCTGCATTTTGTCATGTTTGTTTTACCACATTAAAAACAACTGTATTGGACTTAATGTTTATTTTATTGCCTCACATTGTTGCAGCTCCTGACATAGTTTTTTTTTAAATACATATTCACATGTAATCTTATTTGTATCATTACTGGGCACATTTGCAATTCATTATACTTCACATTTTATAGTATTGTAGTATTTTACTAATTATAGGGAATCGAGCCATATAACCCTGCTCCTGTTCCAGCAGCAGAAACTCCAACTGGACAAAAACTTTCTCCAAAATAGTGGAGAAAGCTTCACACAGGGCTCTAAGGATATATTATTATAAGTCAACTGAATACAGTGTTTACAGAAAACAACTTTTCTCCCTCCAAAGTAGTCACTTTCAACAAGAAAATGCTGCCTTAAAGACATTGTTCTCAAAGATTTGTGTGTTCACAGGACACTTCAAACTGGAAATAAAGCTTCTGTTTGTATCACTATATTATTGGTTCTCACATCACTGAGGTTTCACTTTTTAATACATGACAACCGTAACAATTTTGTATATTTATGTCACATCTCATTGTGAAGTCAATACACAAAACATGACATAGATATGTTGAAACTATTAACCCTTTACATACCAGTCGGGTCAAATTTGACATGTTTTGACATTCAACAGTAGTAAAAAATACCCTAAGCATTATGCTTTTATTCTGAAATTTGATGACTTTTCCTACATTTTGTCAATATACGCAAAAATGAAAATATTTTAAAATCTTATACTTTTGTACAGGTGCTACAGATTTTTGGACACTGAGGATGGTTCAGGTTAATTTTATATATAAATCATAATATCTTTTATGTTTTTATGTTTTTATGTGTTTATGTAAAACAGGACATTATACTGTGATATAGTAGATGTTTTTCTCCAAAAATGAGTTTGTAAAACTTAAAAAATATTCTCTTCCTGCTCTGAAACATATTTATATATTACATATATTTATTAATGTGGGTTAGTCTATTTACACATTCTAAATAAATCTGTAGTTCAATATTTACTTTAGACGTTTACTGTGAGGGAATTTTGAGTCTGGGTTAAATTTGACCTGAAACAAACTGGAAAGGTTTAAGAAATGAACAGTTTGTAAAGATTCAGTAAAAGTTACCTCTATGTGAATGTGTTTCTGCATTTATTACGTCTTACTTGTTATATTTTTTCCTTGTCAGGGTTTTTCTAAAGACCGCATGTATTGAAAAATCTTCATTTCCGTTTGTGTTTTGCTCTGTTTTCCATAGTTTTATCTTCTGAATGCCAAATGGGAAACAACCTTAGAGGTGCTTTCTGAGCACAGTGGAGAATTTATCAGATAAAATAATAAATATTTCACTCAAACGTATATGAAGAAACCAAAAAACACAACTAAATGGACACTTGCACGCTATATAATCAAACTTCAGAGCAATTTAGTGTATGAATATTGTAATATTATGGCATCTCGTTGTTTATTTTACACATATAATCCACACTATAAATGTCCACATCATAAAAAAATGTCATTTATTATTCATTTTTAGATTCTATTCAAAGCTCTCTTAAGATTTGTCAATCGCTTACAACAGACAGAGCGTAATGTTTTCATATTTAGTGTTGTTTGTAGATAGCGTGCTGCTCTTGTTTACTCCCTTGTGTAAGTCTTACATCATTACAACCGCAGCAACATAATAATAGCGTGCACTGCAGACACACACACACACACACACACACACACATAGGCACACACAAACAGACATACACACATACACCTCATCCCATCCTTTCATCCCACACCACATTCACACTTCCCGTAAAATCCTGGCTTCTTAAACGGTGGATTGAAGCCCAAGATGGGTCACAAGCTTGCTTCCGGTGGTTTGCCACATGATAAAGAGTCCTCATATTGTTTAATGAGCCTGCATCCAAGCCTATAGTTTCTCTTGGTTTTAAGGGCAGATGTTGAAGAAACTGCCATAAACATCCCCTTTTATCGGTGGCAGATCTCTTCAACTCCCCCATCTTTTTTCTCATCATCAAGGAGTTCCAGACTCTCGCTTTAATTTCTTTCTCCAAACCTCTGTAATTTTTCTCTTCTGAGATATTACCACAACCTGTTACCATGGAGATGACAGAAACATTGATGTAGCATGACTGATGAACATGACACAATAGGTATTGAAATACACTAGCATATTATTCGGAAAGTTCCACTTGTCATTATGGTGAACCAAAAGGAAGTTTTTGATTAGTAAAAAAAAAAAAAAAAAATCGGTCCAATCTGTCAGCAAAACAACACAGTCAAAGAGAATAAAAGCATGACTGAATGTATTACAGGATGTAAACTCTTGACTTTTAAAGTGTTGAATGAATTACACTTTTACCCATAAAGTTGGAATAAAACATTTTTGCTTCTTTCATAAAATGATTCTGACAATGATCTAATCTTGAGAAATAAAGTGTAACTGGGACTAAGTATGAACTGTATAGGAATAAAATGAGGAATGTGTCTGAAAACAAAATGATTCCAACTTTATGGCCAACAGTGTATTTTATCATTTTTATGCCTTAACCCATAAAGACCCAAACATCCACTGTTGAGCAAAACTATCTGATCTAAAATGTTTAATACTTGTTGATCCATTAATCCTAACAACGCTTGTAAATAATTGGTATAAAATGCAGTTTCTCATCTTTTCATGGTCATCAGATATGACCCACTTGGACTTGACAGGCTCCATAGTTACCATGGAAACACTGTCATCTTCTACAACTTTGATTCGCCAGTAAAACCCATGGAGATAGATCACAGTTGGTTTATGTTCAGTTATTAATATATTTTGCTGAAAATGTCACTTTTTCTTCAGGTTTCTCTGTTTCTGACATAATAACCTTTGAGTTTACGCTAAACTTTTATGAACATCTATAAGATCAGGTAATTAAATATAGAAAAATACTTGATTTTACTGAAGAAACACAAAAT
Organism: Maxillicosta whitleyi; assembly: GCA_029822895.1. Taxonomy (NCBI): domain Eukaryota; kingdom Metazoa; phylum Chordata; class Actinopteri; order Perciformes; family Neosebastidae; genus Maxillicosta; species Maxillicosta whitleyi. The sequence goes on along the minus strand of JAPSES010000019.1, from coordinate 9,815,056 downwards.
AAAGAGGGTAGTATTACAATAAATGGTGGTAAATCACTAAAGAATGGATAAATATAGAGAAAGATTTATTTGCAAACCATCACAAAAGTAGCACTGGATCTTTAGGGGTTAATATAAATTACCATGGAACACTGTTATTAAACCTACGGGGATGATGAATTAAAAAACACAAGATTAAATCTGCACAAAATACTGAAAAACCCCAAATCTAAGTTGTAAAGGTGGATTCCTTTTGACAGTTTCAGCAAGACGCAATTAAACTGAGATTATAGCTCACGGGTACACATTCAGCACAGGGAATAGGAGAGTGGAGAAAGTAATTATAGATGGACATGACGGATGATTGGAATAGTTTTGTTCATTTAGAAATTTGTTCACTTAACTGCACCATAATTGCATAATTGTTGAGCCATAAATCACTAAAAGGATTACAAAGAAAGAAGTGATATTCCATTAAGCCTTTTTTTTTAAGCCTTTAGACAGATAATCCTGCTAGTGTTATTTGTAAAATTAAAAATAGTGTTCTCCACAGTCACTCACTATTGATGCAGAGATGGCATTGTACTGTCTATAAATTTCCATGTCAGCAAAGTTAACATTTTTGGCTCATCCCTGTCTCATCTGAATCTGTATCCAATTAAGATGTGGACAGCAGAATTTTTGTACAAGGGCCATGTTTAGCATAGTATTGTTCTGGAATATTCTCAGCACATTGTGTCAGTGTCGGTTCTTTCAGGCTCAGTTAAAGTGAAATGTGGATGAAATTTTAACAGATAAAAGCACGTGTATTACTTTTCAACAGTTCACCCCTATTAAAGAGCCATATGTTTAATGAATGTCTAAAAAAAATAGATATTTCTCTGACTAGGTACTACTATTTTACTATCATTCTAACAGGTCTGTAAACTTAAATAGGATGCCAGGGCAGTGTCCCTCTACACACTCACTTACTGATACACACACACACACACACACACACACGCATACACTTACATACATCTTGCTCCCAGCAGATGTTTCGTCCACCACTGCCTTCCCAGAAACCCACAAGTGAGCGTATTTTCCCGCCGCAGGGTCGGGGAGCAAAACCACTGAAGAAGACCGCTGTACCCCAACATAAAACAAAACACCAGAGGGAAAAAAATGTACAGAAAACCTTTCAAAAAGGAAAGGAAGAGAAAAAAGCAAAGGATTTTCTAATCCATCCTTTATTGAGGTGGCTGGTTTTCGGCAGCGCAACCTTTTTTATGTGTGAGAAGGCTGGCCTGTAATTTGGGTAGCCACGGCGACCAGAGGGACTTGTAATAAAACGAGAATCTATTCTGGGATGCTCTGTAATAATGGACGCCACTCCTCTTGTTAGAGATGGAAGGATGGATGGAGGGAAAGAAATGGATGGATGGATGAAGAGATGGGTAGATGGCAGCATCGCATATGGACAGACTGAGAGACAGAAGGTTATAGAAATGGGACAAACAAAAAGCATACACCTGGATAAGCAGCTAAAGGTGGAGTGCTGTTGGACCAATAAAAAGGATGGACGGATGAAGCAGATGGCTGACACTCACTCATCTAAATGTACATTAACTCAATCACTTTGCCGCCTCTCACTTGCCAACCAGCTCTGATCAATATTTGGTTCTGAGTGGCCATTATGCCCTTCAGCAGCATTACAAGTCCCTGTGGTTAAATTTCTGCATTCAGACACCTCTCTATAATCTCCACGCCATGTTAACAGTCACCCATTATGCCAAAGCCATAATTAGGAAATCACATTGGCATATACATCCTGTCATTAGAAGTGTCTATTGCTATTTCATTGTAATTACATTTTAGTAGGTTGTTATTACACCATTTAGAAGCTGTCCGTCTTACCTCAATCTCCTCCTTAATTGGTTATGTTGGTCTGTCCCGCCCCCGGGCTCCGCCCACCTCTTTGACGGAGCATTCCAGTGGTCTAAGCATTTTAAGCTGGAGAGTATTACAACTGAGTCTAATATGCCACAGAATGAAAGAAATGAAGAACTTGGGGGGAAAAAAAAGTGGGCAGAGACCAAGAGAGAATTTGGTGAAAGACAGAACTTGGGAAAAGGAGTAAAGAAAAAAGGGAATTAAAAAAAGGAAAGAGAGAAGAAATGGTGAAAAACACAGTTTTCTTGTTGCATGACAGATTCCCTCCCAGCCAACCAAGGCTTGTCCTTTAATACCCAGAAACCTTCATGTGGCTTCTCAACGATTGCACATGGGGCAAAGCTGACCACATCGCTGCCACGCTGCTTATTATACTGCATTGCTCACACTCTGCATGTGTGTATGCATATGTGTGTGTGAGAGACTGGTGCCCATATCCACTAGATTCATACACATGCATGTGTGCATGGGTTAGCTTGTTGGAAAGCAGCATCAGTCATGCAGAGAAGTGTTCAATGAGACTTGCATGTCTTCATTTGTCAACACCCTGGTGATGGATGGGGGAGAAAAAGAAAATTGAAAGTAGTCTAGAAGAAATGGGAAGGAGACAACACACGTTACATGACAGAAAAGTGACAATAATGGGTATGGCTCCATTACCATCAAGAAATAAAGTTTAGAAAAATGTAAGTGATGTCAAAATACTTGCCCCTGTCATCTCACACTTTTTTTTTCAACTGTTTCTAGGATCAGATCTTTGACTATGAAATGTTTCCACAACAAATACTTTGTAAATATGTATTTACTTGTCCATATATATGGGAACAGGTATCATCATATAGTAAATACCACTGCATTTGTGCCATAAACTGATTTGCCCATGAGAGAAAAATAAAATAAAATAATCAATTTATGTGTGTCAAGTTGAATTGTATTAATTTTGAAGGTAGTTAAGTTAACAGTAAGTCTTATTTTAATAAAAATCCATCAAATGTATTATTTGAGCTTGTTGTAACATCTTCAACACCTGGATGAAAGACTAAAATTATGACTAAGAGGATCCAAAGTGTAGGAGGAGTTGAGATTTAAGAACCAGGCTTATGAATTCAATTTGCCTGTATTTAGGTGACGATGTAAATCTTTCATGGTAAAAGTACACAACAGTGTACAACAGTGACCAACTAGTCCAGACTTCATTTTGTTATGGCAGTCAAATAGAGTTGGACAAACTGCATGAGTTTTCCATCCCTGTCAAAGTCAAGAATAGATGGATGAAGGAGAGGAAAATGAAGGATGGAGACTATGACATGGAGCAAAACATGAGCTCCTTTATACTGACCACAAGGACTTCCTCTTTATGACCTTCGTGACCAGCCTTATTGCACACAGACGCACGCACAGAGAGTCTAAAATATATAAAAATTCACATGGACAGAAAATTGGATATAAGCAATAAAGATTATAATAAAGCAGAAATCAATGATATCTACACAGAATACTCTAATGTAACAAACTCACACAAAACAAATAGTATATTAGCATAAATCACAGCATCAATAAACATCCTAGCATTTTTATTAGCTGTTAACAGTTGCGTTTGAGACTTAAATAAATAGAAAGTATCCAGTCACAGCCAATCCACAGGAAACAGATTCATGTTTGTTTTTTTTTAAACATTGCATTTCAACATTTAATCCAAACATATATAGTATGTACAATTCTCCATCCATGTACGAAACTTATGTGTGACATTTAGGCCCTTTTTTTATGTGCTTTAAAAAAAGAAAAGACAGAATATTTCATCAGCAGCATGATTATTAACTTTACACTAATTGTGTGATGATTTTTACTGTGTGTAACAGGATGAAAACAGTCGACAGGATGTGAAAGATCATTATTAGATTTTTGCTACCCTCTGCTGTTCAACATTCAAACTTCAGTATCATTTGTGTTCATGAGACATAAAAGATGAATAATGTAACGTTAATACTTAATTTGTATTAGTAAAGTCAAATAAAAGTCAAATGGTGCAATATGATTTTTCCAAGATGTAGATTTTTACATTTATATATATATTACTTCCATCCAATATCTACTGTATATAATTATCATTGTCATTATCATTGTCATGCACATATGCATACACACAATGCATGTGGCAAAGTATTCCAGAAGTGTATTCAGAGGGCCCTAAAGCTGTCAAATGGCCAATTACAGCTAACCAAACAGGGTTAAAAGTAGGTGTATGTGTAATGTGTGCATATGTATGTTTGTGTGTGTGTGGACAGGAAGTGGTGGTGGCTGGCTTGAGGTCAGCGGCAGGAAAGAATGGCAGCTATGCTGTCTCTGTGACTATGGCTGGTCACAGCTCAGGCTTTGGGTTTCCTGACACGCTGCAGCCTGTAACCGCATCCCACCACCACCCCATCCATCTGTTCATACCTGCACTGTATCTGCATAATCCATCATTTTGCAAATAATTTGTGTATTCTTACACCTTACATTGTATTGTTTACCCTTTTCAATGTATTTCCCCCCATTTCTCCAAGACATCCTACATCCAACAGCAGTCCAGCACCCAACTCCATGCCCAGTGGCATTTATATAAAATACTTCCTTACTAAACGCTGCTCCACCCTTCTCTTTAAACATTAAACGCTGCACAACAGCGTGACCACAGGAACTAAAAGGCCGTGTTTCTGTGCTGTTTACTAGCCTGAGGCACACCGCATCCCTCTCATTCACATCTGGGCCCACAACCAATGAGAGGAGGACCATATGACACCACCATAGCATGGACGTTCATCACTCATGTCACCTTTGCTACATTTTCAATTCCAATTTATGTCCAATCAATAGCGTCAACATGAAGAATTGTGTGCTGTTGATGGTGAAATGTAATACTTTCTGTGAAACAAAATCACTGAGAGGTGACAGTCATTAACTACAATTCAGGTCAAATCCTACTCCTTGACAAAGATCCTGGAGGAAAATGTCTAATATATAACATGTAAACTAGCAATAAGGATCTAAGGATAGACCTGTATAATTATATGGATTTCAGAGTCACAATTTTTTTTTTTTTTTTTTTTTTTTTTTTGCTGAAACGTCTAATGGCTACAGAGAGACCAAAGAGGACTTAAGTGAAAATAAGCAAAGGAATGTCTGTCTAAAATTCTGCCAGTAGATGTCAGTCTTGCCAAAGGAATAGCTAATAGTGTTGAACCTATCAAAGACAGCTAATTGGTCAATTAAATAAGATGTTTGGGAATTTTGAAGATCGACATTTATTGGCCACAGCATTTTAATTTTTACTGTTATTGATCATCATAATCATTCTTTCATTACATTTTAATGATTCGTTTATAGGGTTGTCACATATATTTTAACAATGCCTCAGATGAATATGCTGCTCAATCAAGATTTTAGGAGTCGACTGAATGGGCTTTGGGTTCAAACGCGCATGCGCTAAAAGGCTGGTCCGCCGTGCCAGCTCAGCTGACAACAGCAGCAGCCAGATGATGATGGCAGACTCTGGAAGTAGCGAAGAAGTAGCTGTGATCGGTAACACCGACATCACTTCAACGGAATCAGAGAACAACATTATAAACACGGTCGTACTTTTTGTTATTGTACATACGAAACGTTTTTACACTTTAAAATTCAATGTTAAAACTTTGCCAAACAGGCCTGACTTTATGGGAGTGTTAGCTAGCCTGAGTTTATGGCTAGTGACAAATGGAGACGAGCAGACGTTTCCACACATCTTTTCCTAATAAGATATTGCAATTTTACTGTAAGGCCCGTGTTTCAAAACTTTATTTGTGGTAAAGTGACTTAACGATCTTACAGTTACGGTTGTGTTTGCTAGCAGTGTCTCGAAGCTACTTCTGAAACTTTGGGGTTAGCTTGCTAGCTAGCAAGTTTGTTTAATTAACGCTAAACCAAAAGTTATGAACTCCGTGAAAACACCTGAAGCATTTCCGTATACATAGGTGTTAGATGCGGTCAAGATCCGAATCTAAGAGCACTGATTTATCGTACCCTTGGCACTCAGTTGGTGATATGATTGTATTGCCTTGTGATCTGCACACGGGGATCATTCACTCCGGACTGTAAAGCGTTAACTGTATTTACTATCGCAAAACAGGTGCCTGTCAGCCAGTGTTCATCTGATCATGTTTTATTCTGTCTATTCACCAGGTGTTTTTTCTGATTCATCTTCTGTTTCTGCCTCACACTCACCTGTATATTTACTCTGTGGTTGCCTTCTTTACATATCCCTTGTATAGATGGTGGAAAGAGGAACAGCTCTGTTAAGAAAAATGGAAATAAATGTGGCAGAAGCAGAGAAGAGAACAGGGAAGAACACTGTAAACATGCAGGAAACCTACACTGTCTACCTCATAGAAACAAGGTAGGTAACAGACAGCGATATGTTTAAAAAAAAAAAAAAAAAACCTTTCTGTTTAACTGCCTTTTGAATTCTGAAGTCCTCAGTTTGAGCCACAGATGAACAACTTTGAGAATTTTCCTACTACCTGCTTTTTAATCAGTTTCACTGTTTAGTCTGTTTGGAAAGGGCACAATATGGTTGCTCAGAAAAACAAAATGAGTTGTGTGGGAGTGCTACAAAAACACATTTTCTAACACAATTGTATCTGATAGGGAAGTGTTATTCTGACACATACAGTTTTCACTGAAGTGTTGCAAATATGCAACCTCAGACATTTCCAAGGATTCCAGGGCATGTGGTAACTTTTTAACTTCAACTGAATTAACTTATCAGTCAGTTGGTTTGACAGCAAATATAATAAAATGTTAGTCTGTTCTCCTCACAAAAAATGAACTTTGTTTTTAACCTTGATAATGTAATCTATAACATGTATTTTTCCCATTCTTCCTCACAGGCCAGTGGAAGCTGTTCCAGAGGGAGGTACACCAGCTGCACCTGACATGCTGTGGAGACGCTACAGCGAGTTTGAGCTGCTCAGAACATATCTTCTAGTCACCTATCCATTCATTGTCATCCCTCCACTGCCAGAGAAAAGGGCAAGTAAAAACTAATAATAAGTATTAAGTAATTAAACAACTTTAAGGCCATTATGTTTTCTTTTCTAAGATTTAGAAGTGATAGCTCACTAATATACAAACTAATTTCAGAGATTTCCCTAAAGTTCAAAAACTGTTCAGATACTTTCTTGTACAAGCTTATACTTCTCAGTATCTTCCTGTGAAGTAACTGCATTTTAGTTACTTTATTAGTTTATTATATCATGGACAATCCCAATTAATCAACTGTATCAATAACAGTAAAAAGGGCAGTTTAAGCCAACATGGCTAGTATCCTGCTGTAATCTCTGGTCTGATAACAACGGGCACCCTAAAACAAACAAACAAACAAAACAATATACTACAGCACATTAATTAAAAACAGAGAGTTAAGATAGCTAAGAGACGTGATAAATCAATAAAGAAAAGAGAACAGTGAAACATCAGTACAGTCATATAATGCAGGCATACAAGAGCAGCGCATACAATATAATTACATTCAATATATTGGCACATGATCACAGATAAAGATGCAGACAGACATCACATATGGACACAGCATCCATGATCATGAAGCAAATAACACGCAGCCATATGTTTAGTGTGTGCGGGTGTAGTTGTCAGCAAACCATGTTTTTAATTTTGCATTTTCTCTCCCTGGATCATTCAGGCAGAGTTTGTGTGGCACAAATTGTCAGCAGACAACCTTGACCCAGATTTTGTAGAGAGACGCAGAGTTGGCTTGGAGAACTTCTTGTTACGTGTTGCATCACATCCTCTTCTTTCCAATGACAAGATTTTCTTCCTGTTTCTCACAGAGGTAAGCACAAAAGCAAATGTTTTTATGCTTGTCATTGAACACTCCGTCTCAGTCACACACATTCACAGATATTTCAGATCGACTGAACAAGCAAAACAATACAATGGGCTTTTGTTGAGGATGTTACAACAGTATACACACAAAGAAATGTGAAACACTTAAAAGGAAAAGACACGTCACAGCAGCTTCACTGAAAAGAATGAAAGAACTTGCTTTCTTGTCAAACACCTATCATATGTGCATGTACTGGAAAAATTGCATAGAAGTGCACCAGTCTAAAGTGTTGTTTCCCTGTATCCTTGTCAAGAAAACTGTTGCTGACCTGGTTAACTTGTTGCATTGAAAAGCTTTGATGTATTGTCTAGGCTTAAGAGAAAACCTTTAAACAGAACTTATTAGTTGTTACTTCATCCTGTTCTTCTACCAGATCGCTTAAAAACATGCAGCTGCATGTAATGTTTTGCTAGCATGTCTTCTCATTACACGATACGGCTACTTATGTGATTGACTGTTGTGTTTTTGCTTAGGAAAAGGGATGGAGAGATGCAGTTTTGGAGACGGGCTTCCAAGACAAGGTAAACAGTGATCTGTCTTTTAACTTTCTATCACATTTCATTGGACGGCTTGTTGTATAGTGATTGAAAATCATTCTGTCCATTATAGTGAATTGCTAACTTACTTTTGGTAATTGTGATTTTGTCATTTGTGTCCTCTACTAGGTTGATTCCAGGCTAAAGTCACTGAGTGCTATGTTCAGAGTCAAAAACCCAGACAAGTAAGTCAAAATCAAACAAACAGTTGGTGGATTTTCTTCAAAACTGTGTATATTTGAGCTGCTATGGATGTATTCAAAACAGGAATTTAGTAAGGCTGTGTTTGTGGTAATTACAGTTAATTTATACCAATTTTAACAAATCTCCTGACAGCACAACTGAAACTAAAACACATTGTTAGATGTAATTACAATGGCTTAACTTAATTTTTATTTTCTCCAGGCGATTCACAGCACTGAAACAGTATAGTGATGAACTGAACGCTGTCATCTCTCAACTACTGAGGGTGCGAGCGGTAAGTTTTGGGATGCGTACACCCACTAGTTTTCATCTGCATATTTAGATTAACTGATAAATAGATTAAAAAAACAGGAACATGTTGGTTGATTCTCCTGTCGGTGCCACATGGTGCTGATAAAGATATGGAGTTGGTCCCTGTGCACCTGCTCCTTATGCATATTATGGGCTAATGCAAATGGCTGATGCTAATGCTATGTACAGAGTGTGTGTTAGGATGGATAAAATAAGACTGAACTTCCCTACATGGATGATAAAACAAGTTAACCTTTAACCTTTTGATTTAATGGTGTATAGTTTTGCGTTGCATATCAATGTCAGTGTGTTGGATTTCTTTTTATTTACTGGTCTAAACACTAGACTGCAGAGCTAGCTAGGGCTGAACAGTGCATGAGATTAAGTGCCAAATTTGTTAAAATTGGGAACTTGTTGTTTGTTTTATAACAGAAAGTCGCTGACAGACTGTACGGAGTCTACAAGGTCCATGGTAACTATGGCAGAGTCTTCAGGTGAGGAGTTATACCAAAAGTGTAATGAACCTAAAATGAAAAAATGATGGTGCAAAGTGTGTACTGAATCCAACTGCAGATCCATATGATTTCCTGTAGAAACTTTAAGAAACGTAACCGTATTTTTCATTATATTAAGTTTTTGTTTCCTGTAATTCCTTTTTGCCATTACATTTAAATTTATAGTTACAACAAAGTAAGGCAGTTGTGTAGCACATCTAGAATTTTATTATGCACAAGTGTCTCGTAGCGTTGCTTCTATTTATGGAGAAAGGATTCACGGAAATACTGAACTGAGATTCTCACTAACTTTTTTTTTTTGTCTAAATATTTTTGGTCTCTTTAAAAGAAAATGCCATGTGCAAAATTTTATAGTATGCTTACTGTTGTGCTTTTTTTTATATATTGGAAAGTGCTTATAGTGATCACAGTTATCAACCTCTGACATTCGTTAAAAAAAACCCTGGGGCTGTGTCATTAGTCTACAAATGCTGTTTAAATATTTGTTTACTGCAGCAGTCTGCTTATAGTGTACACTTTTTTGGTGTTTTCATACCTGAAGTTGGTCCTGTGTGCACTTTGATCTCATTTCTTCTTCATGAAAAACAAAAAAACAAACAAATACGGGTTGTATTTGAAGCCATATTTGTTAAGTGGATTAATATTGAACAGACATGCAGTCTCCCCGTGGTTTGTGCAAGTGTTACATAGGACAGTTTACTTTTTTTTTTTACATGTGTTTTTTTCTTTAAGTAACTGTATAGGGAATCTACTGATGAAAACAATCAAGCTAACAGTTCATTCATGACATGTTCTTCATAATGCAGCTACAACCTGCTCTATGGGGGGGGAAATAACGGTGACATTTAATATTTATGCACAGTTAGAACAACATATAAATGTAATGTAACAGGTACCAAAATACCAACCTGTGTGTATTTAACATTGCCAACAGCTGGAGGTGTATACACCCCATTATCACTATCAGGTAAACGATGAAAATGATCATTTCTATCCAGACAGAAATGATCATGTTAGACAGTTTCCACTGTACATTTATTTAGTTTGTACATAGGATTTATTGGATCAAGCCCTGGAAAGAAAGTTAAAAAAAACATGTAGATAAGTGTTGCATATACTGTACTTCTGTTATCACCAGTGAATGGAGTGCAATAGAAAAAGAGATGGGAGATGGACTTCAGAGTGCTGGTCATCACATGGACACGTGAGTATGAGACAGTGTGTAAACATACTGTGACACCTGGACCCTCCTACATACACACACTGGTGTTGAATACGGATTACAGCAATATTAGGCATGCAAATTATCAATTCATTCATTAATCCTTAGTTGCTTAAGTAACCAATTCATTAATAAGTGTTGATTTTCCTGTGAACCTGAATTTGTCTTTCAATAGAATCCAGGGTTCTCACCAGCGCAGTAGAGTGTAGCGGGCCCACACGCTGTGATTATTTACCCACACGCTGTGATTTCAGCCACTACGCCGTGGTTTAACCAGTGTGGGGGGATTTTGTGTTTTTTTTTTCCTTCCCCCTTTCAATCTGTACAGTAATGACACCCAGATTTAAATTTAGAAAGAAAAAAAAATCGTATCACCCGGTACGCTGCAACTCCGCCGCCAAACCCCATACCCCCAGTCCCATTCCCTGGTGAGAACCCTGGAATTTATAAGAATAAATGCTAAATATTGTTTATATACTTCACGAAAAAAAAAAAAACAACATGTCATATTCCTTAATGACTGATTTATTGTACCATTAGAGATACAGTACAGGCAATGACATTAATGTAGCATAACAAAATAAATTCTGTGAAGAAATTCAATAAATAAGTGGATCTGAACGGGAGCAGTTTAGAAGAAACAGGCTTTTCTGATTATGCATCACTACCTGACATTGAAATGCCGTGCCCCACAAGCTGGCATCCTTCAGACAGGTTGAACAACTGCCCCCGATATTCAACTACAGCGATGAAGCCTAGTTTAGGCGGTGGCGCCCCTTACTCCTC
>JAPSES010000019.1:9754780-9781644 GCA_029822895.1 Maxillicosta whitleyi | reverse complement strand
ATAGGACATAATTTTTCACAGAAATGACGCACAATGCATTCAACCATAGTGGAGACACAGCAGTAGGAATAAAATAACGATAGAAGTTGACCTTTAAGACCTGCAGTGTGAATGTATCCTAAGCAATAAAGAGCTGATTACTATGCTTAGAACATTATCATCATCATTCAGAGAACCCTTCATTGGTGCAGTGGATCCTCACTGGGGCTCTGTGCAGAACCTTTGCACCATCTAACAGCACTAAGAAGATGGTGCCCAAGGAATTCTAATGAGAATCCTTTTATATTCCAAGACTTGTACATTCATTACATCAGTTTCCATCAGTTTATATGCCTACTACTACACTCATTATGTAAAGACTTCACTAATTGAACACAGAGGTTAACAAAATACAGCACGTGAAACTGAACTGTTAACATCAGAGAACAAAAACCAACAGTTTGTGTGTATGAATGTGTACAGTAGGTTTGCTTTGGTTTATTTTCAAGCCTCAGATCCCACAGTTTTTTTCACCTTCAGCAGATGCTCACCGATATGTTTCTTCATTCTCATCAAGTGCTGTGTTCTGGTCTCTGGAGACAAATATAATCTCTGGAGAGTGAAACATGCAAAAGGCCTCCACGACCTTGCTAATTGAAACAAATGACTGTAGTGATTGAAGTTTCTATTTTTTTCCATTGAGCCACATAATTATATTTAAAGGAACAAACAAAAGAGCTGGGAGATGCTGGTTCCTAAGAACTAAAAAAACTAAACTAACTAAAAAAAACAACAACATATTATTCACCCAGCGCTGTGAAACTTCTGGAGAAAACTTTCGGCTACAAAACAGGAATAAAAACAAACAAACAAACGTCCTCCAGCTGAGTCGTGGATGTTTCGATGTGGTGTGTGAGAGAGAGATTACACTGAATCCAATTATTGTGATTAGAAAGATATAAAATGTATAGATTTCAGTGTTTCCTGTGGAATTGTTGTCCTGTCCTGATGTGGTGGTGGCGTGTCATCCGGGGGGGGGGGGTTACTATTGATCCTTGTTTGGACGATTCCAAACAGATATTTTGTGCAGTTACTGACAACACAAACAGAAAACAGAGGTAATTTGTGGGCTTATTAATTCTATTTTCTGTCTAAAAACAACCTATAATCTAACCTATAATGTAAACTATCAGCCCGACGCAACATGTGAAGATTATAAGACACAGTGTCATTTTGAGCGACTATGAGTATTATTTTGAAGAAGAAAACTTGATAATATGACTCATATGAGTCATAAAGTCGGTAAATTCATAGTGTTGAAGTGTCGTCGGTGGTTTTAGTAGTCCTAAGTGTGTTCTGATACACAACTTGTCCCTGCGGTTGAGAATTGGAAATACAAATGCTACATCGAACCCCTTTAATGCAGAAGATTTCACAATACTGGTTGATTTTTGCTCTAAATCTCGATCACATTCTCCTCTTCCCGCTTTTTTTTTTTTTCCGTCTGTGTGTGTTTGTTTTGTGTAGGGATGGGTAGCACAGGTCGTGTCCAGGTGCTGCTGTTCCTCGGAGGTTCGGGGGGGCTGCCACCAAGTGAGACCACTTTCGCTAAGAGGCTGCAGCAGCAGGGATACACCACCGGTCTAGTGGGTGAGATAAGCTAATATGATCATTTTCTATTGATCCGCTTCATCAAATTACTCCTGTTTCCGTCCTGCGGCAAGAGACGAAGACAGATAAGGACACTTCAGTGGTCAGATACTGTCTAACACATACTGCTGGATGCTGGGTCAGGTATTATACCATCGATCTCTTCCTCTCTTGTTATCTGTTTCTCTGTAGGTAAGTGGCATTTGGGTGTTAACTGCGAGCAGCGTGGGGACAACTGTCACCATCCTAACCAACACGGCTTCAACTACTTCTATGGCATTCCGTTCACACTGTTCAATGACTGTGTGCCTGGGAATGGGAGTGACGTCCTGGCAGATCTTCAACGCACACTCAGAAATCTGACCCTGCTGCTTGGAGTCGGACTCGCAACATTAGTAAGGGTGTTTTTTTTTTGGGTTTTTTTTTATGTCTCCCAGATGCATTTGTTTTCCTATCAGTCCTCAAACGAGCTCAAAAGAAGGTGGAGCATGAAAAAGATTTCACAGAGTGACAGTTTGACAAACGAAAATGAGACCTACATTTGGAGTCCTATTGGAGGCGTGTTTGTGGTTTGCGGTGCCATTCTGCCCCAAGCAAAATAACCGTTGTACAATTACATAAATGTGACACAAAGGGTTGGAATGAAGATTGGGAACGGAAGCTTCGTGAGGTGTAATTCACTGTCGAGTTCGTCAGAAAACCGTTTAAAGACGAAGAAAAGCAGATGTCGAAACTGAAATTCAGGCCAGGAGGATAAACGAGAATCAGCTGCGGAGAAAATCAGCAAGTGGAGCGAGTAGTTTTATCAGTGAAGTCCAAAACCATTGCCTTAAAGGGCCTCAGGATATCCAAACCCTTTACACTCAATGGGGAACTAAAGACAGACACAAGAAAGCATGTGTTTTAGCTGAAACAAATAAAATGGTGGCTCCTGGCAATGAGTTGTGATATCATCTAGTGGCAAAATCCTGCCACTACATCAATGTCAAAACTGTCTCGTCCACACTGTAATTGTTCCTCACATGGACCATGCAGGAGTTGAAGAACCCCTCTGTTATATCCCACCAATTAGAAGAAAGCAGTGGATAGAAAACATCAAGTCATCACCATGAATCAAACCCCAACATGGGTCTTAAACAGCCTCAAAGAGGTTTATTTTGTAGTAAACTGCTGTGATTACATAACTCAGACAAAAACATTTATGTATAATTAAGTTGTTTTCTTGATTTTAAAAGTTATTTCTCAGAATCAGAATCGTGCAAAGGAACAATGGGCCCTTAACAGAATCTGGTATTCAACAAATGAACACAGACAGGGAAATGCGATGTATTTGCATTAAATTCAATACTTTCAAATATTTAAGGTGAGGCTGGAATAGTATGAGCCTCTTAATAAAGTTTATCTGTATCTATTTATTTATGTACTATATTGTTCAATATAATTTCACCATAAATTATGTTCTCACTCTGTGGTGTTCCATTAAAAGTGATTCATAATAAGGAGATACTGTAAATACTAGTGATATAATCTAACATTTTAATTATTTTTTTCATGTGTATTTAGTCTTTCTGTTTAATTTTTATTTCACTGAATAACTGGTTTGTTTTATTTTCACTAGTTTTAGTCTCAGTCAAATGTCTCTTTATTTTCTAAAATCCTGGATTTCTAGACTTTAGGAGTTGTGTTTTTTTTTTGGATTTAATGATGTATGACATCAAATGTAATTAGCAAAACCACCATTTACAGTCTCCTACTGCGTAAACTATTCAGTCGCATTATGTCATCGTTTTGTTGTTCATTACAGTCTCTATTTGGTCCCTGTGTTTTTAACTAATATAGTTTTAATTTTATGTCCGTAAATTTTTTTTTTTTTTTTGCTGATTTTATCTGTAATCTAGTTTTTTAGCGTTATAATCACCCTGGTATATGCTGTGTGTTCCTACCTCCTGTAGAACATCGATCGTCTATACAAACTATGTCTGTTTTCAGGTGTGTGTCCGTATGTGTGGCCTTTTGGAAGTCAAACTATGGCTCTTGGTAGCCCTTATTCTCCTGAGTATCATCGCAGTTGCTGTTTGGTATGTGCCCTTTAAACTCCTGCCAACCTGGAACTGTATCATCATGAGGAACCAAGACGTGATTGAGCAGCCAATGACGGTAGAAACGGTCCCCCAAAGGCTGCTGGGAGAAGCGCAGAATTTTATAAAGAGGTAGAAAGACGCAGGAAATATAATTTACATATCCCTTTTGTCTCGTGTAATGCTATATGGAAAGACGCACTATGTATATATATATATTGTTTATTAGATCCTTTTGTGAGGAAAATTAACTTTACATTCAATTTTTTTTTCAAGTTTGATAATGAAAGTATAGCTTTGTTGTTTAACCTTTAAAAACTCTCCTTTTTTTTTCTCGTCTCCCTGTAGGAATGCACACCACCCTTTTCTCCTCTTCTTCTCTTTGATACATGTCCATATACCACTCTTTGAGACCCCTGGCTTTGCAGGTAAAAGTCGTCATGGTTGTTATGGCGACAACCTCGAAGAAATGGACTGGATTATTGGTAAGTGAGGTTTGTTTTAGAGACATTACAGCAGCCACAGTGATGTCGTAATATCTTAAACAGTGGTGGGCTTTGTTTTTACTACCTAGCCCTTCAGCGGTGTTCTACCCGACTTAACCCTGCTTTAATCCATAAAGACCCAAATATACACCAGTGATTAAGAGAATTTACTGATGTTAAATGTGAAATAACGTTAGAGCCACTAAACCTATTAATACATGTAAATAATTGGTATAAAATGCAGTTTGTCACCTGTAGTAAAAATAATTAAGACAGGCAACAAGCAACTCAATTGGTAAGCACTGCAGATTTTTAATAACTGTGACTCTTATACCTTTCGTCCTCCCATGGACAAATGGTGACATGGTTGTTGTTTGGTTTCCCCCCAAGGGTCCCTGGGAAGATTTGTCAGAGTCACACCTAAACATCTGTTGTTTCCATAAGGGTGTGGAATTGTTTTTGTTTACCCTTTCCCTGAAATGTTTTTATGATCACCCTCTGTGTCTGCTTACTTTTCTTCAGTCCACATTCGTTTGGTTACTCAACATTACAATTCTTACTTCACACCTTTTCAAGGTCATCAGACATGACCCATTTGGACATTCAGAGCCACCATAGTGAATATACATCCTCTACAGCATTGATTCACCAATAGTGTGATAAATGACAGTGAATGGAGACACATAGTTTATATTCAGTTAATTATATATGTTACTGAAAAGGTCAGTTTTTCCTCAGTTTTCTGTCTTTTTGGTATAATAAACCTCAAACATAACCTCAGTGTGATGATTACAGTACAGGAGCAGTAAATTGGATATCGAAAAATTCCTGATTCGCACTGAAAAAATGCAAAATAGAGAGTGTGATATTATGATAAATGGTGATAAATCATTTAACAAAGGTTAAATGGAGAGAAAAATCTAACTGGGAACTGCCACAAAAGTAGCACTGGGTCTTTATGGGTTAAGTATCAATTCTATACCATACGATATATCAGAGCAGTGCATCTCACATAATGTAAGTAAAAGTTTATTTATATATCACTTTAAAATAACATATTACAAAGTGCTTTACACAAGGAGAGATAAATATGAACACAATTTAATTTTTTTTTTTTTTATAATAGATTTTTGTAATAATGAGAACGAATACCATCACTAAAGAAAGAAACCCAATGAACACAACTCAGCTGGTGTTTTTTCACTACAGCCGCAGCTGCACAACAAACATAATCTCAAGCACAATCATCAGTGTTTAGTGAATAAAATGACAAAAACATACAAATGCTAATGAAATACGTTTTGCAGATGTGGTTTGCTAGCTGACCTTCCACTGGCTAGTTCCTCTTTGACCATCCAATCAAAGTGAAGATGCTGATTTAGGTTATTCAGGGTTTCTGTGATGTCGTGGATTAACAAATCTGCATTTAAAACCATCAAAACATCTTTAAAAGTTATTGAATTTGATATGGTAGGTCTTAAGTTATGTTGCATATTGTGCTTAAATGTGTCTGTTAAATGTCTGAGCTGCAAAGAAAGTAACATTATTCTACTCAGGTCCACCCGTTCCAACCCGACCGTTTACATTGAAATTAGGAACCAATTACTGCTAAGTTTGCAGCCAGTGAGAAATGACTCGGAATGGTGGGAATTAAAGTGGGCATTGAAGTAAATAAATACATTTTCCTTAAATTCTAGGAGCCATGGAGTTTTGCCAGTATGGCCATGAAATAGACTGTGAAATGGGCATTAAATTCTCTTCTAAGTAGTCTTAAACCTGCTTATTACATGCCTCCTAGATTGCCTCCAAGTGGCCAACATGAAATCTGATTGGTTAAAGCGACAGGTCCTATTCATTTATGTGACGCTCCAAAGGCTGTTAATTCTGAAGGCGTCAAGACAGATTTCTTTTACCTAGCAACACCTGAAGCCTGAAATATGATTGGTCAAATGTTCCAACGTACACATACACTACTAGAAGGCATAGTAATAATATAATATAATATAATATAATATAATATAATATAATATATTCATTGAACAAATATGTAAATGTAGGTTGGTGATTCTAACTTTTTTAGTCCTTACTAACACAGTATGACTCTGCCCTCTGTGGTTCTGTTGTCAGGATACATTTACATTCTGAAAGACAAAAGCTATAACAAGCACCTCTTTTATAAAACCATACTTACTAACCTACTTCTAGTGTTATATTTCTATGTTTTAAGGCAAATTGACAGAGACAGTGGACTCCCTCGGCCTGGCCAATAACACCCTGATGTACTTTACGTCAGACCACGGTGGACATCTAGAGGATAGTAATGCAAGAGGTCAAACAGGAGGCTGGAACGGCATCTATAAAGGTACAAAGTGTATTTATACTGACATTTACTTGAGGTGCAGCTTTTAGAGTAATTATGCATATCAGTACTGAGTTTGTAAAGCTCTTATTAACACTGTAAATCCCTTTTGTCTTCGTAGAATTAAATTACTGTTAAAGGGGTCATATTTTGCTAAACTTATTAGTGTTTGGTTCATTTGTTTGTGTATTTGAACCCTAATAGTTTATAAAGTTTGGATTTGAACCCTCCAGGTGCTGCTTAAACTATCTTTATGTATATCCATTCCGGAAAAAAAATCGAGTCATTTCTACCACCTGTTTTAATTTGTTACCTTTTATAACTAGTTATGTCAGACTTCTGATGAACGTTTCTCCGAGTGCACCGTATTTGTTTATCAGCAGCAGTTATAGTTAAAACTGAAAATATGTCCAAACTTTGAGCCGATTACCTAAAATATTCAGTTGCTGGTTGTATTAACAAACATAAGTGGGTGAACGGGGCAGAAAGTACAGTCAGCAACCTGGAGGGGGCGGAGCTTCATGTGTATTTAAAGGGCCAGCGCTCAAAACAACCTTTCTGGTGTCATTACTCAGAAATAGGGTTGAATATGGACCTGTGCAGTTGAATTAATGAAGAATTCAGACCCAAGCAGAGTATTTACAGTTCATGTAGACCACAGGGAAATATTTTAAGATGCATAATTACATTTTTTAAAAATGCAAAATATCACTCATTTAAATAAAAGCATTTGTTCAAGTTAAGTGTATAGGAATAGTTCCACTATAATTACTGTAAAAGAACTTTTTTTTTTTTTTTTCACTGCATTTACCCTGAAAAGTGTTGTTATATTTCTGCACATCCTTAGGTGGGAAGGCTATGGGAGGCTGGGAGGGCGGGATCAGGGTCCCTGGTATTTTCCGCTGGCCGGGCAGACTGACCCCGGGGAAAGTGGTAGATGAACCCACCAGCCTCATGGATCTGTACCCTACACTCAAATACCTGGCAAAGGACACTGAACCAGACAGGTATAGTCCTTTGTATGCCAAGACTACAAAATAATCTTCACCACGACCTTGTGTGTTATGAGCAAAGATTGAAATTCCAGTGTCAAATACTTCATTATAGAACAAAAGGTCAAAAGTGTCTTTCTCTACCTGCTTGTAATGTCGTAAAGTACATTCATACCTCATCAACTTTCCTCGCTGTCGTCTCGCAGACATCTCGATGGTTATAACCTCATGCCACTGATGGAGGGGAAAGCAGAGCGATCTGAGCATGAATTTATGTTCCACTACTGTGGCGTGTACCTGAATGCAGTAAGATGGCATCCACCTGGCAGTAAGTGCACACGAAGAATCATGGTCCTGTGGTATATTTTTATTGATGACAACTTAGCTGTAGTTACAGTACACACACACACACATATACACTCACACAACATAAAGCCTTCCACGCAACCTTAGTCCACCCTCACAGATGTTTTCACTTATTTTGCGTCATTAGATTTTTCTCAAATCTATGAACACTGTGCTTGGTTCACTCTGCTCTGAGTTTTTTTGGCACCTGTCACTGTTAGTTCAATGACTTAAGCTGATTGCAAGTATCCCAATAGCCTCCGCCCAGCTTTAGTTTGAGCCGAGGTCTAAACAGCCAAGAAAACAGTAACTGTGCTCTCGAAGGCGTAATAGGAGACATTTCTGCATGTGTTACTTCTTGTACTTGGATTGTGTCACGTCCGGTACAAGGGACGTGAACCCTAACGCAGAGTAAGGGAGGAAGCAGTGAACTTCAAAATAAAATAGTTTGTTCAACAACAGGCAGAGGTACAGACTGGGGCAGGCAGAGACAGGTCAAAAATCCAAAAAGTCAACGGGAGAAGGTACCGGTAGGCTGAGGCAGAATCCAAAGTCCAAATTGGGTCAAACACGGGCTGAAGACAAAAGAACACGGGCTGAAGTACCAGTAGGGAGCAGGCTGAAGCAGAAATCCAACATATGTACAAGGTCATACACAGGCTGGGCACAAGACGAGCTAAGTGTAAAACTCACATGAACTAACAAGACAAACCAACAAAGAGACAAAGACAAGACAGGGTTTATATACATGAGGAAGAGGGGAGACAACAAAGGACAGGTGTGACACGTTGAGGAATCAGGCAGTTACACAGGTGAGACAATAGGGAACAGGAAGTAAAGACTCAAACGCAACACAGGAGGGAAACTACAAAATAAAACAGGAAAGACAAAAGCATTAAAAGTCATTAAATAGATTTTGTGAAAATTAAGGCCTTAAATGGCTTTTAAAAGCATTCAATTCAATGTCCAGAGGCATTAAATTAAATTAAATACTGTTGATGGGGGGGGGAGTATTGTTTGTCACGGTTTATTTTGATTTTATAAACATTTAAGAATTTTGATTGGACGTGTAGTGTGATTGTTAGCAGACGTTAACTGACTATTGTTTATGGTCGATACACAAAGTCACAACACCAGATGCTTGGAATGCGACGTGCCGTGAGCGGGCTTATGTCGTGGTGAAAGAGCGTTGGGAATACGAGTAAATTTGGGGAAAATGGAAGTTTCAGCAGAAGTGATTGGAGGAGGAACAATTCAGAACTGGTATATAAAACTATATGGAAAACTATATCTGAAAAAGAGTATGGGACTCTGGATTGCCAGTTCAAAATCAGATAGGATGTCACTGAAGATTAAAGTCCGGTCAGAGAGTTGGTTGAGTCATTTATTCCAAAGGGCACATATGGACGCACATTTATGGGTTTATGAGTGTGGGTATGGTTATTGCATCATACACGTACATGGACCACTTCGCCATTACCCATACAGACGGCGGACGTGACAGCGCTACGGAAAAGTGCACAAGGATTTCAAAGTAAAAGTTTTGTTAATTAAATAGACTTTCTGATAGTATCTGTAGTTGGACATGGGCGTTGAATTTGTTTAAAGTGGCAATAAAAAGCGTTAAATTGTATTGTGATTTACAGTCACCTGCAGAAATAGAATAGAATAGAATAGAACATCCTTTATTGTCATTGTGCAAAGAAAAGCAGGCAATGAAACTGGTGTGGCACTCATTACCCACAGTGCGAGGGTAAAAGTACAAACAGTGTAAACATACAAAGTATACAGCTTAAAAGATAGTAAAAAGAACAATAAATATATAAAACTACTATTGATATGGGGATATGATATTAGAGAATGCATGTCATACACTACATATGTTTGTATCATTACAATGACATTACAATATGACATGAATATCAGTCATTAACATGTTTCTGTCCGAGTCATGTCAGTGTCAGTGATGGTAAAAATAACTCCCTGTGCTAGTACAAAATGTCATCAGATTACTTTTGTTAGTTTGCCTAGCAACAGGACTTACAGACTCTGTATATAGAATGAAAATAGGGAAAAATCTGCTCATATAACAGGATGAGGGAGAGTCTTGTACATCTGTTGCGGTGCTTCTTCCCTCTGAAACATGCCATAAACCAATATTCCAGAGGACAAAACACAAATCATAAGGTCGTGCTTGCCAAGTCTGTAAAAGTACTTAACTGAGAAGTGTGAGTTGTGTGTTTTATTTGTGTTTTTTTTTTTTTTTTCTAGGTGATTCTGTCTTTAAGGTTCACTTTTTCACACCCAACTTTTCTCCTCCGGGAGCGGGCGGATGTTACAAGACAAAGGTCTGCTTCTGTCACGGAGAGTATGTAACACACCACAACCCGCCCCTGCTCTATGACCTTTTCTACGACCCTTCCGAGTCCCGTCCGCTGACCTCCGATACTGAGCCGCGTTATTCTGAAATCCTTGAGCGAGTTGCGAAAGCAGTGGAGAGCCACCAGAGTACCCTCCCAGACAAACGGAGGTCTGATAATCATTCACAAGGTAACACACATGAACACAGTGCTCCCAGTCAGATGTCTTGGGACAAGATTCTGTGGAGACCCTGGCTTCAGCCCTGCTGTGGGACCTTCCCGTTCTGTGGCTGCAAAGAAGAAATAGCACATAGTTGAGAGAAAAATCCAACTGTGAGACTCCGAAACGGCTTTGGCTTGGATATACTGTTTTATAAATGGAAGGCGTTGACATTAATGGAGATTAAGGATGATACAGAGGGAAATTTTTATTAAAATGGACAAAAAAAATCTAACTATGAAACTGCTCTGTTGAGTGTATTCTTACACTGTACAAGTCACATAAAGGGGATAATATTTATCATTAACTGAAAGATTTGTTTAATTGCTGCTATGTGATTTTTTAAAAGAAGCATTTCTACAGAGCAAATGAAACAGTTTTTCATAATCAAAGACAAAGGCTTGGACTGTGTCACCGTGAATGGATTGTCGGAGTAAACACTGAAGTCTGACTGTGCCGACTGAGATGATATCTGCAGTCTGCGTGTTGATTTTCTCTTTGTTTTGTATGCATCCGTCTCAGGGCAAGAGTCCAACATTCACTGACAACAGCAGCGGTATTCTTGAAGGTAGTTGTGATCGTGAACCATTAGAGGGCAGAGTCAGACTGTGTTTGTTCACTTTGGTTTGTGTGTATGTGCAGGGATGAGACAGACAAGGGAGAGCGAATGGGATAAGAGGGTGAGTGTGGAAAAAAAAAAAGATAAACCTGAGCATTTTCCATATATTTACAGTGTACATTGTTTTGGGTTTTTTTTTACACATATACAGGACCTTGTAAAGCAATGGACAGGTTTCACTGTTCACATGTATTAAAGGTAAAGCAGACGTCCCTTGGATTCAGTGTTTGTTTTGTCTTTTCTGGACTTATTAGGGCTTTTTGGTTAAGGTGACCACACGTAGATATAATAAGTAACACCGCTGCACCTCAGTGCTGAACGTCACCCACTATAAAGCAAAGCTGTTACAGACACATGGCAGACTCTACAAAAGGTGACCTGCTCCCTCTGCAGATTGAAACAGCCCATTCTAAGGTATAGAACAGTGTTTCCCAACCTTTTTTGGCTTGACTGAGCCTTCTTGTCACTCTACGAGTATACCCCTCACACATATGCGTTGATAATTCTCCAAAAATAAAGCTTAACACAGTGGTTATTAGATGAAAATCATTTTATTTAATCATGTTAAATTGAACATGAACTTGTCAGGCTCTCTTCTTTTTTTAGCATCAACTTAATTCAACATAAGAATAAAGAAAACGTTTTCTTGGAATAAAAATAATTGACCACAGCAGACATTTTGGACTAGTTTTTGTAACGCCTTCTTTAAAAAAAAAAAAACTCCCCATGCGCTGCGTACCCCCTGCAGTACCTCCTGGTTGGGAAACACTGGTATAGAAAACACAACTTATCTGTTTTTTTTTGTTTGTTTGTTTGTTTTTTTTGTTTTCTATTTGACTTCTTCAATTAGCTCCCCCCTAAAGTTCATGTTCTGAAGTCTGATTTGTTTTTAGCTGCAGTTTTAAGAAAAACATCCTTAATAATCGTTCGTATAATGATTAGCAGGAGTACAGTAACGCTCATAATCCACAGTCATCACCTTTTTGCTTTTTCTCCTTTTGAGCCATCTTTTCAGTTCTTTATGTCTTTCTCTTCATCTGTAAAATTTCATTGATTTTTTTTTTCTTCCTCTGATTAAAAAGGACTTTTCATTTCAGTTAACCCCGACTTCAGAAAAGTACAAGGACCAGTAATGTCAAGGACGCAACAAAAGGATGAACACAGGCCAATGTGGTGTCCTATTATGGCCGGTAGGATGCCCTGTAGCTGTACAAAAGACTCTATAAAGACTTTGTGACGACTCCATCATTAGTGTCATCATCATTCATTTTCATCATCATCAACAGTTGCGGCGTTTTCCTGCAGCAGTGTCTGACTGTCAAAACATCAAAGTCTTCTTCAGCAGCAGCAGCAGCTTATAAGTGCTCTCTTTCTTTTCTTTTCTCTTTATTTCCTCTTCCTCCTATTTATCTCCTCCTCGGACCGATTTCTTCATTTCATTTTCACTGTTTTCGCCCGTCCTTCTCATCTCCCGCTACATATTCAGGGAAATTTCATTATCGTCGCCATCATCACTGTAATCGTTACCATCACGGTCATAGTATTTACTTCTCTCCCTCCAGCACAGACCCGTACATCAAACACCCTGCAAGTTCATTACGGTGGCTACTCCATTATATCTCTAACAGTAAATCATGCAGTCAACTATACATAATGACATTTGGCTGTATATCAAAATTAATGACGGCTGGTAGGACAGAATGTTACTGACGGTACATCATGTCACCTACACATCACCCTGTGCACACATAACAACATACAGAACATATGTGTGCACAGACACACATTCACGCACACGCATTATCTCAGTATATCATGTTGTTTTGAACAGATCAGTGGTTTTCTGTAAAGGTCAGAATTTCAGCAGAAGCCATAAAGCATTTTTACAACCATCTGTTTGCCTTCAGACACATAAACACATACAGCTTGCACCTATAGGAATATGGCAACGCACTTTAAACACATGCATAGCTATGGGGGGTGGGTTTGGATGTTGGATGGGTGTGTGTTACTTATTTTACAGGGTTTTTTCTGTTTGTTTGTTTGTTTTGATGATGCTACAAAACAAGTCATTATAGACTTATGCAAACTTCTTTCTTATAAAAGAATATCTGTTTTAAATTGCGGCAGTTAGATTTTGCTGTCGCTTCAATTCACCGTCAAACCTGGAAAATGTTGTTTAGCATCTAAGGTTTGAGTGATGAAAACAAGGCGCGCACTGACAATTTAAATGTAAAACACACACAAACACTATTGTGCCATCAATCAAGTCTCAGTCATTTCATTCAAGCATTCATTGTAACCTCCTGCTTATACTGGCCAGTATCTCACCCCATCCATTTATCTGTTAAAATGACTTTTTCTAAACTGCTGCTTCATGGGCTTTTGTCCCAGGCATGCAACGTGTCAGTGAGTCAGCATAAAAAAATTAAAAAAATATCCCAAAAAAATCATGCATTTTCAACTTGTCATAAAAAGTCTCATTTCTCTGCATGAAAGTATATTTACTGAATTGAAAACTTTATGTGTTTTTGGATAAGTTCATCACAGAAAATGCACATTTGGCAATATAATCACCTTTGAAACTCACCTCTGCCTACCTGAAGTCAAATCCTTTAGCTGTTATTGCCTCCCAACAATCTCACTGTGCAGGGACTCACAAGATATCTGGAGACTCATAAAAACAGTAGTTGTTTGTTTACTGTGCAAGTGTAGGAAGAAAAAGAAAAGCTATTTATACACATGAAAATGAGGGCAGCCTCTGTGGCCAGTCTTTAGTCGTATTACCGTATATTCTGTTCTGTTCATTTGAGGTTTTGTTAAAACCACCACTGACCTCTGTGGTAAAGCTGTCACATACCATTACAATCCACTGTCTATGCCCAATGCAGCGTACACTCCGTCCCCTCCCAACTCAGTTTATGCCTTTTATTATTTCCTCAAAATTAAAGCTAACATTGTCTAAGCAGTGGGATGAAAAGCCTAGGGCGCCATGACCAGCAAAGTACAGTAAATAATACAACACAGCAGTAAAAAGTTGTATGACTCAGGAAATAAAAGTTAACATTTCACCCAATATTTTTGCAGAATACAGTAGATTTCACTTATATTGATTATGACCTAACTGTCCAGAGCAATCCACAATGTGTTTTTTTTTATTTTTTATTTTTTTTGCAGTGTTTATTTTTTTTCTGCTATCTGGAAAAAGTTTAAGGCCAGAAACTTCAAACACCTGCTTCTGTTTTATCCAAATGTGGCCTCGTCTAACACAACAGATTTCTGTGGCAAAGCAGTAATTACACACTATTACACTACACTAATACATTACAAAACACACAATGTCTTAAGAGAAGAGAGTGTTGTCAGGTCTGCAAATGAATGAGGCTTTTAGAGAACAGGATGGAGGTGTTTACACTGCTGTTAGTGCAAATTGGATTTTTGTGTGTATATGTACACGTGCTTGTACATTGTAGTGTATGTGTCTGACACGGTGAAGAAAAAGAACATAATGGCTTTTTAGTTTTTTTGTTGTTGTTTGAAGGGTACATTTTTTAAAGATGTAGTATTTTACGAGTGTTTGCACATGTGTGTACATAAATGTGCATTTGTGTGTCTCCAGCAGCACTGGGCTCAATTGAACAAGGCTCCAGGGGCTAAAATGTCATCTCTGCTGGGGGAACTTTGACTGAGTAAAAACGCACCAACACACACATATAACTCTAAAGCCTTTTCTAAATCTCTTTTTGTCTTTACTGTGCCCTTGTATCTAAATGTAGATCTTATTTTAATCCTTCATGGGGGAGTTATGCTGCACCACACCGTGTTGTATTTTTGTGTATTTGTGAGTTTAGTGTGATACAGTGTGTGGGGTTTAACTATGTGCCATGTTGTGTGCCATATGGTCAAAATTACCCCTCACAGGGGACAAGGCTCCAGGCTGGGAACAAAGCACTTGGACTGACATGTCAGTATACGTGCACACACACATTTACCTCCCCACACACAAACATTCATGCACAGTCGACATAAACACAAAACATTCCCAAGCACATATGTACCTTCTAATTACATTCTCTCATTGGCACAGACTTCTGGTGACAAATATTGCGTTATACGGTTAAGCCTCTCAAACATTAACCAACAAATGTGTTACCTCACATGTACAATCATAAACATACACAGCACCTCCTGCTTGCTTTAACATTCAACACGCCTTTAGTGACAGGAAGTGTTTAGAGAGGTGCGGCCTGATGAGGAACATGATAGGTAAATAACAAGGGCTAATGGGACAATTGTAGCCTACCACATGCACACACACATTGTGCTTAACCTCTCTTCCTGTCCTTATGCCTCTTAAACCGACAGAATTTGGCTCCAACACTCTCATCTGTTTTTCAGTTTGGCACTGGAGAGCAACAGCTCTCAGCTGTAAAGTAAAGAGACATGCTTTGATTCGGTGGCAAAAAAAAAAAAAAAAAATGCAGAAAAACGTTAAATTACTCCCGGTTCATGAGACAACGCCAGAGCAGTGGTGGTAATTAGGCAGGTTTTCCATAAGCGGCCCACTCCCACATCTGACTACTTGACCCATATACACACCCTTTTAGCCTATTTCATGATGTCACAGTGATCAGTCATCTAAAATAATCGTAGTTAAAGCTAAATGTAAAACCTGCAAATGACTCATCCGGCCAGGAGTTATGAAAGTTTTTTTTATTAATTTTTTTTTTAATAGAATTTTACATTCATTGTAGTGGTAAGTGTACGATATAAATTAGGTCAAAAAATGACCCTGTGGTTTGTCAGTTTTATTATGTAGGCACGTTTGTTTGAAAAGTTAGAAATTCTGCAGAAAAAAATAACTGTACGTTCACCTCTGAAAGTATGTGATGGAATAAAATGCTTGACTCTAATTACTATAACAGTAATTAGTATCTTTAACCTTCCACTTGTGTTAGCTCTCTGTTACCATCTCTTATGTAAACAGGTCGGTTTTGACCCATGTCTTAAACCAGCTGTGAAATACACTAACATAATTATCTATCATCCAATTTGTTTCTCATCTCTTGGTTACATTGATAGACTTCCTTATCCATGAAAATATTGGTTTTAATATTTTTGGTGTGAGCCTCTGGGCCTTTTTTTTTTTGTCAGTATACCCCTCAATGTGTCACCAACTCTATACTGAAATGATGTCACATGTGTGGACATGCCCGTCTTCACTTGTTTTGTTTTTGTGCAGGTTTACTGGATAACAAGGTAAAATGAGAATCCCCAAAAGTTGGCTGTCAGTGTGTTGGCTGACTGTGACAGTACACTTATGATTTCAGTTTTGACTGTAATTATTGCTTTATAATCTTATTTTTTATTACTGGGTTGACCGTAACAGCACAAAATTAATCATTTCAACCAGACTATTTCATAATTACATTACATTACGTTTGGATGACGCTTTTATCCAAAGCAACTTACAAGGTATATAGGCATGTATAGCGTAAAGTGCCTTGCCCAAGGGCGAAAAACATTTTTTTTTATCATTCAAAAAGCCTTGATGCAATACACAAAGTGTAAGTGTTTCATTTATACATTTAAAACACAAGGTTAAATGTAGTTAGAAAAAGTAAACAGAAGAATTGTATGTAGAAGAAATGTATTGCGGGGGGGTTGAAGTGGATAACACAGCACCAAGGTCCTTGGTTCGATTCCAAACATGGACTTTTCTTCAGTCTGCATGTTCTCCACATGTTTGCGTGGGTTCTTTCCGGGTACTCCTGTTACTTCCCACCATCGGAAGACATGCATTAATAGGTTAATTGGTGAACCTAAAATTGCCCATAGCTGTGAATGTGAGAATGATCGGTTGTTTGTCTTTATATACCGGCCCTGCGATGAACTGGTGACTCGTACCCCGCCTTCACCCTTAGGTAGCAGGGATAGACTCCAGCACCCTTCACGACCCTAGTGAGGATAATCTGTAATATGAGAACAAAATAAAGACTCTGTTAAAGGTCTTACCGCAAAACTGCCACTTTTTCTCCCTGGTATGTTGAAATACAATTAAATGACTCCGGAATAAAGTTGAAAATTCCGACTTTTTGAGCGTGCAATATGTAAATACAGCTGAAATTGTTTAAAGCGTTTACACCCCTAGGGCCAGATATTCCCTCTATAACTCATCATGACAGGGTCTAGGCTGGTGAGTAGCAGAGGGAATAGGACACAGAGCAGAAATGAATAATGGAAAAATGGTGCGATGGTCACTGAAGGAGGGAGGGGTGATGTGTGATGGAATGAATGTTAGTAGGAACGGAGAATGGGGGCATAGCAATAGGCGAAGAGCGTGAGGTGTGACCAACATGATACAGACTGTTTTATGACAAAGTGAACAAAAACTAACTCTCCTTTCTTTCTTTTTGACAGTGAGCAAGATGAAAGGGCAGAGGAAAATTATGCCGAGAGAATGAGACCAGCATTTCTCATGAGCAAGAGATTGACATAGATATGAAGGAGCTGTATAACCGAGAAAACACTACAAAAAGCAATGCGCTGCAAGTGTCTCATCCTGATTTGGGAATGAAGTATGCATAAAAGAAAGAAAAATAATTGCAAGGCGGTCATCAAAAGTTGGAGGGTGTCATTCAGAAATGCAATTTCTGGGAGGCAGAGAAGCATTCTGGGAGTGGAGGATTAAAAGGGTTGATAAAATATGCCAAAAAAGAAAGGAAAATGGGAAGCCTTTTGACAAATGAGCTGAGAAAGAGAGCTGTTCTGAAATGGGGGGGGGGACTAGGACAGTCAGTAGGGAAAAAGACAGACTCATGGACATCTTGCATCTAAAATGAAATGCAGATCCCTTAAAGAATTGCTATTTTTTTTTTTTTTTTTTTTTCCATTTTAGAGTTGAAGAATGTGACTGGTGTGTATTGACGAAAGCTCACCACCCCATCCATCATGTTTAGGGTGAAGAATGCCACCTGTGAGCCGCAGCAGTAAAGTTCCTGTTGCTGAATGAAAACAAACTCACAGTTTCTAATGTTTGGTTGTCCTCATCCTTTAACCCTTTAACCCCAGAGACATTATTTCAGGTGAACGTGCTGCTGTGAACTTGTGTCCGTTTCAGTGTCGTAAAAGCCGCTGTGAGTTTCTGCTCGTCTTCCTTTTCGTAAGTGTTTTTGTTTTATTGTGTTTTAGGGTCAAAACAGGGTGAAATAACAGAAAAAGACAAATAGAGGAATTGAAATGTGATAGGTTTTTGCTAAATAAGGCATTCTGTATGTACATCAGTTGGAGATTTAGGATGTTGAACGTGAATTATAAACTGCAACAAACTAAAAAACTTGTTTTCCCCTAAATTAGTCCATTTTTGTGGCATCTATTTGAACTCCAAAAAGCAGTTACACGTCCAAAACTCATTAAAATAAATAAATTAATTAATAAAATCACAACAAAACTGCAAACAGTAAGAACAAAAACAATAAGGAAAATGGTTTAAAAAAAAAAAAATGAAAAAAATTCCAAGCTGTGTATTTTTATACCGAATCAGTCTCACTCACTAGTCTGTGTTTTACCCCCCATTCCACAGGTGCCAGGGGGTGCACTGAACATGCTCAGATGTCTATGGAAAGAACAAGGTCTATTCTATCAGCACATTTTCAAATTTTACTTATTGAGCCAAGAGTTGAATTTTTATGAATATTTAAAATAAATAACGCGTTCAGAATGCTCACCACAGACACGTCAGGGCTTAAAGGGTACTCATTGAAATTTCAACCTTAGTGTGTTATTAGACATCGTCATTTTTCTCCTCGTCGGTTGGCAAGACAACCGTCTCCCTCCTCTTGCCGTAAAACATCAGAGCAGAACCCACTTAAACGTAAACACACGCTATAAAACAACTGTTATAAGGTCATAAACTGACAACAAAAAAAATCACAGATATTCACTATTTATTTCTCTATAATCTTTCTAAATCACGGTATAGTGTTATAAAAACCAACACGCTTCTTGACCTCACTGAGGCACAGGATTGGTCCCATATTTAATGTTTTGCGGAAATTACCAAAAAAAATCACTTGTCCCTTAAAGGGTTAAAGCCATCCGTTATAGACGTGTGGGTCACTCGGGAGATAGGGAGACAATAAAGGACAGACAGACGAAATGAATGTTTGGAGAGGGGCACCCAATCTTCCATCAAAAGGCTGAAGGAGCACAAAGGAGAGGCAGATTTCTTAAGAGATGGAGGAAGACTGATAGAAAGTGTTTGACGTCGCTGCAAAGATGAGAAGAGGAGAGAGTGAGATGAACCAAGGCGTGAGTGAACCAGACAGAGTGAAGGGAAGAGGAGAAGAGACATGAAGAGAGATGGAGAGGGGTTCAGGGGGCATAATAATGACAAAATGACAAGAGGATGATCGAAGCATGGGTCATGTTTACCCACAGGAGGGAGAGAGTGAGAGAGATGGCGAGGAGTCTGGAGGCGGAGAAGCAAGAGCAGACTGAAGGGTCACTCTGTTTACGGGGGGAAAAGGAGAGACTGAGGGATATTGATGTGAGGAGGGAGAAGAGAGATGAAGAGAGACAGGCTGGAATGGAGAGAAGGCCTCTGGCTCTGAAAAAGGGAAAAGGATGATGAGGCAAAGAAGGGAAAGAAGCCATGAGAGTCACAGTAGGAGCAGATAAAGGCAGGGGAAAGAGAACGAGAGGCTGAAATACACTGAGAATATGAAGTGAAATGTGCAGAAATAGCTCCTTGATGTTCTTCAAAGATGCGGGAGACATCAGTAAGTCAGTCTGCAGAAAAGTCGCCGTGTTTTATCCAGATGAGGAAGTCTGCAGAGAGAGGAAAAAGACTAAGAAGTATGAGTGATCTGCTGTGATATGTGTTTGTTAAAAAAAAAAAGAAAAGGTGGAGGGGTTGAGTCTTGTCAAAATCGACTTTGGCAGGAGTTCAGAAAAAGAAACAGAGGAAACGTTCAATCTGAAACAAAAAAACCAACACTGTTCTTTTACATTTTAAAGGCGCAAGGTCTAACAATCTGAAGAAACGTAAACGCGGATTTATTTATTTTCTATTTTATGTCTAAATGCATAACGACGTGCCGTAACAAATTAGCATTTTAAGTGGCTGTCTCGGCTTCTTATGTTGAATGACAATAGTTTGTTCATTGATTTTCAGGTAGAGGTCACAAGAGGATACGCCGATAAAATCCAAATATGCATGACGTTTACGCTCCAACCTGCATTGATGTCTTCCCTCTGTTCCTCGACAGCAGCAAAAGTATGTAAAACTAGCATTACATTAACATTAGCGTTGAAATATCTCCAATAAAACCTTCATATAAGCACAACCAAACATTTAAAGCATACGGTTTAACCAATCCAATTAAATGTATATGACTAAACCTACATAAAATTAATATAAATATACATATTTCAGATAATGGTGAAAATGATGCACATGCACTTTAGGTTTGGTGTAAATTATAGAATGTGAAAAAAATTTATTTAATTTTCTATACTTATAATATCCGTTTAATCAGTGGCTTATGCAAATTAACAGGCCCAGTGATGTAATGTTAATATCTAACCTACTATGAGATAATGTAATTGACCTGATATTAAATAACATTTAACATTACATCAGCAGTTGCTTGAGTTGTATTCATTAGAATGAAATAACAACAAAAAAAACAAAAAAAACAAAAACAAAGAAGTAATATCAGGTGAATATACATATGTCCTCATTTGGGTCATATTAGCAGATGTAAAAGTGATAATTAAGTTAAAATATATTGTTTCTTTACGTAAACGGTTGTTTTTCTTTGTATCTTTACGTGACAGTTAATTTTTTTCCGGAACCTTCTACTTTCCGTCCCACATTTTAACAAAAGTAGCGTGTTTTGTACTTTTCAAAACAGGCTTTGTTAGTTTATTCTTGTGGAATTGAACGGGGATTATCAACTATGTTTGTGTTTTGATTCAGAGTGTACTTTGCAAACATACAAAGCAGATCTTGACCTTCGTGGCTTGGATAATAATAATAATGATAATAACAATAATAATAATAATAGATGAAGAAAAAGGAAAGACTGGCTATTAGTTGAAAAGACCAATGCAATGGTTCTCAACAGGTTTTACCTTGGAACTCTTATTTTTTTTCTATGGCCATCCACACGTAACACACTTCTATAAAACTCAATCCAAGGCTACGTGTTTTTTCACTTCTAGAATGTATAATGATTGGCACTTTGTTTTTCTTTTTTTTTTCCTCCCCCTTTGAGTGTGTAAATGTGCATGTTGTATGTGAATAGGCTTTTATATTGTTTATTCACACTATTGTTTACACTGTGAATACTATATGTCTGTTGAAAAGTCCAAGGCTAATAGTTACAAACTATAGTTGCAAACCAATAGAATAGATGCTTTATGCTGAATGTCAAGATGTTCTACATGTTCACTATAATTCACTGCATTATCCCTGATAAATAAAGGAATAATAATAAAAAATAAAAAAAAAAGCTTGTAAACACACACACACACACACACACACACATATGAAAAGTACAAGCATTTTTGTCTCGGTTCAAAATGACATTTTAATTTTGATTTTACAGTTCTGACTTATCCCACACAGGAGCTTTTTGTTGTCAGTGTTTGTAAACGGATGTGTAGCACATTCAGCATCATGTGTGCCACATATTTTCTGCAAGAGACACTGTTTTAATCAAAAGTCTGTTTTACCATAGAAACAACCACCCAACTGCACATCTGTCAAAATAAAAGTCTGACATCATTAACTTGTGAAGCAATAAAATAGCAGGACTCACTCTGTGACCCGCTCACAATAATTCTACAATGCGTTTTGGGGATGGCAACCTGTCAGTTGAGCAAGCTGGTACATATTATACAGAGAAAACATAGTAAATAAAGCAAGACATAAAAAAGACAAAAAAAGGGAGACAGATATTAAAAATGGTCGGAAATAACCAGCAGAAATATATTTGAGTTTTGTAGAATTTTTTTTTTTTTTGTAGTTTGTTGAATCAATACTTCTACTTCTACTATTAAACAAAATTTTGCATTTGCAGTAATTGCAAAAATAACAATTCCTGTGATCCCATGCTACTTTGCAAAGCCATGTAATTATATGTTTTGTTATTGTTTTGATTGAGAATCCCCTGGTGCTTTTAGGTTCCTACACCACGCAGTAAACGCATCTACTTACTGAGCATAAGTGTGAATTTGGGGGGGGGGAGAAGTAGATGGTAGATGGTGCGTCTGTGATGGAGTGACTCCTGCACAAAGAGACAGACTGATAGACTGAGTGAAAACCAGATAAATGAAGAAGACAATGGTTTGGGGGGGAAATGCTGAGTCACTCCATTGGAAAGAAAAAGAGTGGTAATGAGCGAGGGTGAGGCGGTAAGGAGTGGGAGAGGGGAGATAAAGGGGATGAGGGGCGGGGCTGGGAAAACGCCAGAGCCGAGGAGGAAGAAAGAGGAATGGAGTGAGGCAAAAGTGGAGGAAAATGAAGAGAGAGATAGAGGGAGTGGTGGGAGTGAGGTCATGCTTTTGCTTTCATTAAACATATGTAGGTCATCCCTCTTTCTCCGCGTCTGATGATTTAAGCTTAAAGCACACCTGTTTCTTGCTGATAATGACACCATATTGGAATGCGCCTCAAGTGAGTGTGTTTGTTGTGTAGCTGAAAGGTCTGATGTCCAAACTAAACAACAAAATAGGCTGTTTGTCATTGTCTTCTAAAATGGCCCATATGTGTGTTTTCCAATCTATTGCCCCTGCTGGCTGGCCATTACAAATGACTGTTACAGTAATGGTCCTCTGATACTGTAATGTATTATATTACTGCTTATTCTTAATGTTTAAGGCCAATAAGTATTTTATCAAGGGGGAGCAATTTGTCCTCTTTCATCATTCATTTATTATTGTATGAACGCAGTAAAGCGCCTTAATTTGGTCTTAAGTAAAAGGGACCCGACACTATAGGCTGCATATAAATGCAAAGGCAAAATGTACGTTTTATCAAACCTCTTTTATTTAATAGCTCTTTATTATGTTTTATCAAAGACATGAAATTAAGAAAAGGAAGAGAAGTGTAAAAAAAAAAAAGAAGATACATACCAGTTTAAGAAGAAGAAAAACGGTGGGAGGGAAGCTCATCAATTCAGGTTAGTTCATTGGAATTCTGTCCATCTTCTCATGCATTACATTTATCCGGGAAGTTGTAGAAACCGTTCCACATGTCCAGAAAATTCAGATTTTTTTTTTTTTTTTTTTTTTCCCCAAAGCAAAACAAAAAGAAGTCATTCCTCTCAGTTATGGTGACAGTCCACAGATGTTTTCCGTATTCTAGAAATGACCTTTACATCATCTGGCTTCCAGGACGCAAATATTGAGGCAGGAACTTGAGTTTTTAAAAATTAAAAAGCCCTGTAAGTAAATGTATAATTTAAGATCGAGACAGACCGCATTACCAATAACTTCACATAACAGTTTTTGTACTTTCTCCCTAGAACCTAATACCTGAGGACATTCATACATACAATAAAAACTCACCTGTTTTGGTATTTTTAATGCATGTATCCAGAGCTCTAAGGTTCTAAGAACTTACTTACATACTGGTGAGTAGAATTATTTCCATAACACTGAACGCATCATATTTGATACATCAGTTTTGTGGCTGCTCTACATGATCAGTGTGGGTTTTTTTTTTCTTGAAAAACCTGGTGTATCCAATTAGATACATGCAATAGATGGATCCACCAGGGGGGAGGAATTCATTCACCAGAGGCCTTTCTATTTGTTTGTCTTTCCAGTGATGCTACAAGATTGTCAGGTGGTAGAACTTTGCCAATTTTGAAAAGGAATTACCAATTTGTTAGACAAAAACAATAATGTTTGAACATTGAGACCCGATGTATCAAATATAATACAAAATTGAAAATCATACACGGAAAGTGATATTTAAAAACATTTTTTTTGTTGTTAAATAAAGGCTTCAGTTTCAAAGAACTGGAATTTTCTGTCATTGATTTAATGGTTCAGGCTTTACAGGATTAAGAGTATTTCCTGTTCCAAAGC
The DNA here is from genome assembly GCA_029822895.1 of Maxillicosta whitleyi. Classification (NCBI taxonomy): domain Eukaryota; kingdom Metazoa; phylum Chordata; class Actinopteri; order Perciformes; family Neosebastidae; genus Maxillicosta; species Maxillicosta whitleyi. Next base: position 9,757,456 of record JAPSES010000019.1, on the reverse strand, counting down.
AATTCCTTCTTGCCCAATTTTGAAAAAATATTCCTCAACATTACTCAGAGCTTTTATCAACATCTACATGATTAGTCAAGTAAATGTAGGAAAATATCTAATTTTTACAGAAAAAAGACAAAATACAGAAGCTAATATTATAATAAATGGTGATAAATCACTTAAGGAAGGATAAATATAGAGAAAAAAATATTTGGGAACTGACCCAAAAGTAACACTGGGTCCTTATTTAGCTGAAATTCTATATATGTCTTTAAGTAAGTTAGTGTTTAACATTAGCCGACCTCTGACCTCTCGGCCATTGTAGTTCTGTCTCATACAGTCACTTCAATCTCCAAAAAGACCAACATGGCGATAACAAAATAACAAACCACTGACTTCAAATTGGCAAATTAGAAAAAAAAAGGTTGACGTCAAGGTTCCTTCGTCCACTAATCAGATTCAGTCTAGGGTTTTATCCCATGACTGTCATAATTGTTCCAGACAGACACGAGTCAACATTCATATGACGACACTGAGCCATTGTCCCAGCTCTCTATTTAATCTCTAATTGATCTTTTAGACATTACAATGCCAAAATCCATGGATACTGATGAATTTCTTTACTCTCGTGTTCCAGGTGTTAGTCATGCATTAACACATTACACATGCTTTACATGATGAAACGTATAACAGATTTCTGCCCAGTTTAATTTATACGAGCTCCGAAATGTGATCAAATCTAAGCGTTAAGCAGAATTTAAGCTCGTTAAGTTAGATTCATGTAGCTGTAATATGCTACGTGTTTCTGTACGTTGGTGGAGAGTGACAGCAGTGTGGAGAAATTTCAACCCAATAGCTTGGCACAGAAGGGTGGAGTCACTTGAGCTGCCATCATCATTCAGATCAGCTAAGTTTCATAAGGGTGGAGTGACACCGTGGTACCGAGCTGCAGTTAAAGTAAAAACACCAACGTAAGTTAGAGATAAATGAAAACTTTCTCACAAAATGAAATCAGAATCGAGCCTAAATATGCTATGGAATACTAGAAAACAACCAAAACGCATAAAGGCCCAGTATACTTTTATGTCTCTATAGCTAACCATTCTTAAGTGATTTATCACCATTTATTTACCATTATTGGTATGTAATTGTTATTGAACCATATTATATTACTAGAAAAGCACTCACAAGCAAGCACAGTTCCCCCACATATTGTAACTGACATCCCGCAATATTACTCCCACATTTGTTTTTGTTTTGTTTTGTTTTTTTATTTTTTGATTTTGATTCTTGACACTGGAAACACACCCAAAGAAATGTGAATTACATGCTGCTAACAAAGAAATGAACAAATCCACATTTCCGTAATGGTTGTTTTCTTCTGCTCAAAATAAATGAATGAATGAATGAATTTATAATATTACTCTCTGTATCTTGTATTTTATCATTATAAATCAGGTATTTTCCTGTATTTAATTCACTGTTCATATAGAGGTAGATAAAAGCTCAGATTAAAGTTAAGGGTTAAAACAGAGAAAACTGCAGAAAAAGGGACTTTTCAGTAAAAATATATCATTAACTGAACATAAAACAAGTATCTCCATCTGCTGTCATTCATCAAACTTTTACTAATGAAGCAATGTTGTATCTATAGCTAAACTTTCTTAAGTGGTTTATCACATATCCTCTGTATTTTATGTTGTTGTTTTTTTTCTCAGTATAATTAGACATTTTCCTATATTTAATTTTCAAACCATGTGGGTGTTCATAAAAGCTCAGAGTAAAGTTGTGGAATATATACTGAAAAATGGAGAGAAAACTGAAGAAAAAGTGACTTTCAGCCAAAAATGTCATTAACTGAACATAAACCAAATGTTTCCATCCACTGTCACTGATTAAACTCCATGGATTTTACTGGTGAATCAATGTTATAGAAGATGACGGTGTTTCCATGGTAACTACAGAGCCTTTGAACGTCCAAATGGGTCGTATCTGATGACCAGAAAAAGACGACAAACTGTAATTTACACCAATTATTTACATGTATTGATAGAATGAATGGATCAGCAGGGATTAAACAGTTTAGATCAGTAGATGCTTTTAGTCGGTGATGAGTGTTTGGGTCTTTACGGACTAAATAAGACCTTTTTGTTTTGCAGTGGTGCAGTATAGATAGTATTTTAAACACATATTTCCCAGTGTTGAATATTCCTGCCCTGTTCTGGCATCTGGGTTAACGTAACTTGGCTAAAGAACTGTGTTTTGATATATATTATTTATGCGATTACTGAGTCACAGTCAGATGAGAATTACTGCTGCTTTTCTTCCGTGGGCTCAGTTATTTAGACATGTTGCTTCATTCCGGTTACTTTTTAGGTGCCATTAACAGCTAATGGAAAACACTTACTTCACCACTGCAGCTGTGCAGAGCCAGAACAGTTATGTAATGTTAAATCACTTGAAGCTAAAGTAATCTGAAGAGCACTGTTTTGTTATGTATGTATCAATGCAGAATTAAAGTGAGATTATGAATAATGAAAATGTGGTGTTGGGGAGGATGTTGCCAGATTTTTATTATTATTATTTTTTATTATTAAGTCAAATTTAAAGGGATAGATGTGTATTTTTGTCATGAATCTGTATTTCATCCCCGTCATCAGTGTAGTACATCCACACTGACTTACCCCCGACAGT
>JAPSES010000019.1:9726959-9739168 GCA_029822895.1 Maxillicosta whitleyi | reverse complement strand
AGTGTCACAACTATATTATGTGGATTGAACAGATTGGTGTCAATATTGTGTGTGTGATTTTTCATGTAAAATTTAGACGAAAAGTTAAAAAAAAAGATTTAGACAAAAAGATGTTAATGTAATGTAACAAGTAACAGCATCAATTTATAAAATGTAAGGAGTAGAAACCACAGATAACTGCCACAAAATGTAGTGAAGTAAAAGTAAAAGTATGCATTATTATTTTTACTCAAGTACAAATATAAAAAAAAAACTACTTAAGTACAGTAACAAAGTAAAAATACTTCGTTACATTCCATCACTGGTGCAGTATAGTATACTTCAGTAGATGAGCCTTGATGGAAATACTTACATACCTCTACTTTTCAAAGCCGTTTTTGCACAGCTGTTGAAATGATAATCTGCTCTGTTCAGTCACACAGAAATGAAGGTGCGTTTGCGATTGTTTGCGTTATTACACGTCTGCACACACATTTATACATCTGTGCTCATGTGCGTATTGTTGTGTCTTTCTTTTAAACTCATTAAGTCCCCATCTGTGCACTCATTAAGTCCCATTAAATCTATGAAATCTATATGACAGCGGCTAACGAAGGCCCCGGTTATGGCTTGAAAGTCAAATTCCAAGTAATTGCTACAGTCCACCTCATTCCACATCCACCGGTCTAATCCACCAGATCATTACTGCGCGGGCTAATCTGTAGTAATCTAAGAAAAATAGGGGAAATGAGTCATATCTGTAAGGGCAAACTGATATTTGAATGTGAGTAAGTGGACAGGCAATAATTTACTCAAGTGAAATAATAGATAATAGATGTAAACCAAGGAGAATTTGATTGGAATAACTGGCCTTTAGCACTGCATTATTCAGACCTGATGTGCTAAAGTTGATGTAATATAAAACATAATGTTTCTGACACTAGGGTAAAGATATTTTGTGGATGGAGGTGCTTTTCCTAAGACCTTTCCCATGCACGAATCATTTTCCAATTACTTATAGTTATATAACCATTATTACTGTGAACTAAAACAGTTTAGACCATTTCCATTACCTTTTTTTTTTTTTTTTTTTTTACAGAGTTAATAATTCTCAGAAGAAAATTTACAAAAAAAATACATAGGAACATAAAAAAAATATATTCAAGATGAGCGAATCTAATGAAGCATCAAAGCAAAAATGTGTTTTTACTCTAAAGTGTATTATTGTTCTAAAGAAAAATGAAGATATTAACGTAATGAAGCCGTCACAGGATTTCTCTATGGGAGGAGGAATGCCGAACAAATATATCAGGGAATGTGACTCATGCAATGATTATGCTTTTCAGAGATAATAAATACAGTAATTCTAAAAAAAAAAAAAAAAAAAAATCTTTGTGCATCTGCAAATTCACTCCAAATTATAATCAGGTTTCCTTTCCCAGCAAAAAGGGCCTGCAGTAAAAAGAGTTATAGTCAGCGAAATAAAAAGTTGCACTGCCTGTTTTCCATTTAAACAATCACAAAAGTCAACACACACAGAAACAGACGACTAGCTGTTGTCTGCTATTCCACAGTGATACAAACATGAAAGCTGGGTGGACCGTGACATGTGTCTTGATACGCCAGATTTATCTTGCATGACTAATCTGTAACGACACCATTGATGAACGACTAAAAAGTGAGCAGATGTGTTTTGCATTACAAAGTGCTCTTTTTGTTATTCTAATGCCAGGTAGGGACAGATAATTTATTAATAATGGCTCTGAAGGGCAGAGTTATATATATATATTTCTGTAATTTCAGAGGCTTATCCGTGCATTATGAATGAGCAGTAAGCGAGAGTGAGAGTCATTTCGCAGCGATAGCGACAGTTTTGTTGACATGTTGCAGTTTAACGCAAATAAAATGCTTTGACGACTTGTGATTTCCTTTATCAGACAGTGATGAGTTGTTGCTGTGGGTGTAAATTTATATCCGACATGACACAAGAAGTAAAATCACATCAGCTCTTGCTAATAAGATAACTGCCACATATTTGCAGCCGCCCAAATGCACACGGCACAGTACTCACACAGAGACACAGCACAGCAGATGGAAATAAAGTGTCTATTTGCATTTCTTATGTCGGTAAGTTTTCATTTGCGCAACTCTGCGATTTTCAGTTGTTCAAATGGATCACAAGCGTATAACCATAAAATTGGTGTGTCACAATGGATGGATGTACTCCAGGACTACAGGAGATAATTCAAACCATAAGGAGTTGTGGGAAAAAAAGTGGTCTAATAAAGAATAAAAAATCAAAAAACAGAACTCTTATGTTGCTGGATTAGAATACATTTCCCACTAGAAAACACAAATAGATTTCAATCTAACTAAACCAACCATTTTAATGAGCACTTAAACCCATTTGTGCAATAGCGATGCAATATAACCGTATTACCTTTGTGTATTTCTTATATAAATACATTTCTTTGAATAATGTAAGGAAAATTTGTTTGGATTGTAAAGTCGATTTCACAGAATGGGTATGCAGCAGCAGTTCGCAGCGGTGTATTGGGAAGAGCAGTACAAAAAAAAAAAAAAAAAAAAAGGTGGTTTATAAAATAAATGATGTGACAGCTTGGCTGACAGCTCAGAAAACAAAAACAGTAAATAATATATCTTTGCAGAAGCGTTTTGAGAAGCTTTAGCTCCTGCAGATATTTCTAAAGTTAGCATTTTCAAAGCGGTGCTCATGTCATTTTTCGCCAGTGATTATTGTTGAACTTGTAATGCATTATCAATACAAAGCATATCCAATTTAAAGTCTAAAAAGGTTTGCTGTAAACAGGACACATGCAGTTGGCAGGTGTATACGCAGGGTGTTGTCTGGACTTGCTATGCTAGCCCTGCAGGCTGCTGGGAGTTTTATTGCGTTTCCCAGGGAGCGCAATATGATGTCATCAACATGTGTCTCATCCACAGTTAAGACCCCATTTCCTGGTTTGACAGCTGAGCCGCTGAGCTGGGATATGGGGGGTTTCTTTTCCTATACTATACTCAAAATTAGTTTCTTGCCTTCCTCTTGTACTCCCACCGCTTGTTTTCTTTTCCTCATTTTTCTGTGCACGACTCACACGCGCACTTTCACTCTCAGCGGACTGTATTTGGACAAAACAACGCTTCCTCTGTTGACATTTAATAAAACATTGACATTTTTATTCTTTTCTTTATTTATAAAATGAAGCTGTTAAAAATAAAGTAAGCATTCATTGTAGGGTGATAGACATCAAACGTACGTAATTATATTTAACTTTCCCCCCTTTATGAAAAAAAAAAAAAGAACACAAAACACAGGTGTTTGACAACTTCACAGAAAAAATAATTTAAAGACAAAATGATCACATCATAAAATAGTTCATAGAAACAGGTTTTCTACAACTTACTTGCACAAACTTGGGTCAGGCTCCTTCATTTTCTCAGAGCCTTCTTCAGATGTTTGGGTGTGTCATTGTAGCATGTATGTATAAAATAAAGCTACCAATTTACATCATGTCACATTTGCAGCAAAATGTGAAAAGTAAATACAAATAAGCCCGGAAATGTAATCATAAATGCAAAAGAGTGTGAATCCTATATATTTGTAAAGTTCCAATATGCAACATCTATAACATGATCATACCAGATTCTTTATGATCACAATAAATATTAACGTTGAGAATAGTTTGTCCATATTTCCATGTGCATAGTTTTAACACAAAGCAGCAGGAAAAATAAGATGCTCTGTTTTATCTCAAACACTCTGCATGAACAATTGATAGCATTTATGTATTTGTGCTGCAATTTCACATGTGTTGTGCATTTTATGTGACCTTATCTATATAAGTAACCATATCATAACTTCAAAAATATGTTTTGAATTGACAACAGACTGTGTACCCTTGGATACGTAGAAAAAAAAAAAACTTTTTTGTGCACTGAATCTGTATAGAAACCTGCACTCCTGATGTAAAAACAACATAGTATTGAATAGACATATATTAAAAATACATACATACATGTGACATATGTTGTATATTAGTAAAGTCTTTTCTTGGCTTCAGCAGTATCTCCTGCATGGAGCTTTTCCTTTGCAGTTCCTTTGGGCATGAGGAGGGACAGATGTTAACAGCAGAGCAGTTCATTCACCAGTATCTAATACTGATGGAGTGTCTGTTTTATTCACACATATTTCTTTGACCCAGTTATATAACATGCAGGTACGTGGCCTTGGTGTCCACTCCTATAACATTTTTGGCTGTGCATCTGTAAAACCCTGTGTCCCTACTTGTCGGGTTTTGTATCACCAAGGAACCCTGAGGACTCAGGTAACGGTTGCCATAGATACGAGCCTGACCCATCACCCTCAGTTGTGAAAGGTCTGGTGTTTCCCAGGTAACCGTTGCCTGGGGCGTCGCTATGGCACGGCAGGGCAGCTCCACAGCAACGCCGGGACGTGTGTAGGTTATGGGAGCGGGACCTGCCATGATGCGTGGGGGGTAGGCAATGACGATAACCGGGACTGTGACAATGGAAACTGAGGAAGAGTCGGAACTTGTGGATCTACAGGTGTAGGTTCCTCGGTCGAACACCGACGCTTGTTGTACTGTTAGGGCGCCATCACTGCGGACTACATACTGGTTCGAGTCTCCAGTTTCACCCCGCGTCAGCACCTTGCCATTGGGTAAGGTCCATGACAGAGATCCCTGGGTGTATCCTAAGGACTGAGGAGCAGAACAGGGCAGGCGGAGGGTCTCTCCATTAATGATGCTTACTAGAGGGGCTGTTCTGGTGCTCACAGCAGGCTCGGAGGCGGGGCCAGTTGAGCGGGGTGGAGGGCCTACTGGATGAGGTGCAGCAGGTAGAGATGGGCCTCTGTATGGGGGCTTCTGAGTAACTAGATTTCTTGGACGTAGCGTCTCAGGTAATGTTGAGCGTGGATTTAAGGATTGAGCTGAATTCAATGAAGGTACAGGCCTCTCAACTGAATCTGTACTCTTCTGTGCTGGTTTTTCACCAGCTGGTGCCCCATATGGAGCCCTAGCCTCCCCCTGTGGTTCATAGACCTCCAGCTCCACCTTTATCCTTGCCTCTCCTCTGTCGCTTCTCACCACACAGACCAGTGTTCCACTATCACTTGCCCTCACACCACGCAGCTCCAATGAGCCATTTCGGTGAACAGTGAGTCGGCTGCCGTAGTACGGAGCTGGCAACACGCCGTTACCGGGCAGAAGCCAAGCCAGGCGTGGGGGAGGGGAGCCTTGAGAAGGGCATGGCAAAAGAACTGATTGGCCTTTTGCCACTTGCTGCTTTACAGTCGTTACCACACCCACGCCTGCATTAGGGGAGTTATTACCGCCTGCATTACTGACAGCTTTATTAGTCGTACTTGTAGCAACGCTATTCCTGCTGTTATCATCGGTCACTTGTGTATTGCTGCTTTGACTGACTCCATTTTCTCTGATTATGCCAGTGCCTGCTCCATTATTAGACACGCTGCTACTGAGATCCCCAATATTTCTAAAAATACCAGTTATCCTCCCATTGTCTCTACTGCTGTTAGCATCATTTCTAGCTTTTCCTGCAATGACTTCATTATTATTAGTCCCAGGATTCTTATCTGTAACGGGGCTGTGACCATTTCTCTCATTATTATTACTACTGCTGGTAATGCCAGGTCCATTTCTATTCATTCCAGAGTTATCTGCTTTAATACCTATATTCCTAGCCCCACTTACCCCAATACTTATTACACTGCTACCGAGCGGTGTGATAATTCCACTGACAGGCCGGTTGAATGTTTTATGATTTTCACCCCTAAGGGCAGGATTAAATCCACTGGGTGGTATGTTAATGTTAGTGTTTGGTACAGTGTTTCTTATCCTGCCACTATTATCACTAAAACCACTGTTGCTGTTTATTTTTTCTCCTGATCTGCTGCTGTGATCACTGCCAGGCCCATTGCTTCTGGTACTCCAGCCTCTGTCTCCCACATGACCGTACACGCCAAAGTTAGGAACTTCCACCTCCAGGCCCACCACCATATTCCTTTCCCCTGCTGAGTTGACTGCTCGACATGTGTAATTCCCTGTATCGATCTTCTGAGCCAGACGTACCTCCAGGGTTGTATCTGAAACCACCACAACCCGTTCAGTATAAAAACCAGATCCTGAACTTCTTGGGATGACACGCTTAGCTGGAGAAAACCATGTCACCGTCGGGGCAGGATCTCCTGTGACCTGACAGCGAATTTTAGCAGTCAGTCCCTGATGTACTTTTACTACACGATAGCCTTTGTCATCATCAAAGGCTGGTGGAGACGTCATCATGACTTTAACTTTGACCTTAAAGGAATGAAGAAAAACACGAGTGATTAATTATACATATGAATATATTTATTCTAATTCACATGTCAAGAGGAAGATTTGAAAACATTCACAGGGAAAAACTAAACACAATTGTTGAAACTTAATAAAATAATTCAGTATTCTTCTGTCTAAACTGCAGCACTGGAATAGACAGAAGAAACCAGACTTTTACAGATTAAGTATGTGTTTGAGTAAATTGACATTTTTGTTTATTGTAGAAAATAGACACAATATTCCATTCAAATTACCAAGTAAAAATATTGTTGTAACAGAAAATCATTAACATAATATGACATAAAAACTCTACGTTTCCACATAACGCAAATAAAATAAGAATAATACTTCTTTTGGTACAAAAATGCAAGCAGCGTAGTTATATTTGATAGTTCCTGAGCTTTGTTTTGGTCACATTTTTAGTGGTTTTCAGGTATAAATTTGTACACTCTCTGAATTTCTTTCAGATCTATAAAATATAACTCCCACTGGCATCAGTATATATCTGTATGAGGAAAAGTTGCTCTTACCTTCATAGTGTCTTGACCTCCTTGATTCTCAGCGTAGCATGTGTACTCCCCTTCCTCCCCCATACCAACTGCTGGAACAAGTAACGTCCCATTGTCGAACACAGTTAGCCTTCGTGTTCGTCCTCCCCTGTCCGCCCCCTGTAGCACGCTGTTCACCATGGTTCCATCTGGTAGGCTCCAGTGGACAGCTGGGTCAGGTAGTCCTGATGCCAGACAGTCCACCTGCAGGGAACAGGAGTTTGTTCTAATAATGCCAGCGTGTAAGGGATTTCTGCCTTTTAATGTGATGAAAGCTGACCTGCTGAGCACTACTTAGAAATAACAACTATTCACCAGGAGGCATTAAACATCTTGCAATGTAAAGGCGCACCTCGAAGTTATAAAATACCCTTTCAAGTTCATGAATACTTAAATGTATTTTAAAAATGCAAACCATTTTATTCACAATAATATGGTGTCCTCCTTTTGTAACTGACATTATTTCTCATCAAATATTAAAGGAGCAGTATGTACGTTTCACACATGTTTACATATATAGTTTATGTTGGAGTTTGTCTCGTGCTGGAAGCAGGTCATTTGTTATTAGTTGACTCCATTTATAAGCTAACGGTATGTACACTGTTGCTGGTGCAGAGGAGTAAACATAATAATTTTCATGTAAAAATGAATGCAAAGTACAAATCTTCCTCACTAATGTAACAGACTGAGACTGTTATTAGCTTACAAAGTGAGTTAGTCAACATATGACTACCTCCCAGCAAATCATAAGGTGTTTCCATCTTCCTGTTTTCATGTGTGTTATAGGTTTGCTCATAAATATATATGAAAAAAGTATTAAGTATATAGGAAGTATGAAAACAAACCCTCAAAAATCCTTTTTTTTTTAAATTTTACAGTGGGAAAAGTAATGGTAACTAGAAATAATCCAACGGAAATCGATTTAGGAAATGACTGTGTGTGCATGTGTCGAGCAATATAGAGTCTGAATTAACAGCAGATCTGTATTTCCACTATAAGCTGCAGACACAGATGTTAAACAAAGGCTTTGACAGATCCTAGAAGAGCCTGAAATAATGCTACATGATCCAGACCAGCGGTTTACTTTGGTGGACAAAAGCTGTCAGACAGCTTCACGTTTTCTGACAAAATACATCCTAACATTTCTGTCAGTTTTTCACACCCAGAGCCAAGGTCATTTGTGGAAACTGGCAAATTTTGGCACCATTATAATGTTGGACCAGCTCTTGATATTTGCATAATAGTATCAGGAGGAAGCATGCATAAATTAGTGTTTTCCAACCAAATTAGTGATACATTTGGGTGGAAACCTGCCAACAAATTTCAGTACAAAATCCACATAAGGAAAGACACAAATTGAACTTTTGTATCTGTTGAAGGTCACTGATCAATGACTGTTCATGTCCTAAATTGCCTTTTGAAATGAAAAAGTGCAACAAAATTGCACACTGCATGTAATAATCCTACAAAGCACACAGGCAAATAAAGTTAAGAAACTCATAATGGAGGTGTCAAAGATTAACTTACCTGAGGGGGGAAAAAAACACCTATTCAACAATATTCTTTTTGGGGAATTGGACTGTGATGTGTCATACCTTATTTTTATTCAACTCACCTTCAGTGGTTTGCCGAAAGATACCATCTGATTGAATGGCTGCTTGGACTCAATCTTGGCAGGCTTTGTGGCCACAGAGACACGCAGGAGGCGATAATCATCTGCCACCTTGTTGCGTGCAATACAGAGGTAGTCTCCTGCATCCTTCTCTGTTACTGCCTGGACTGACAGGGTGCCATTAGGATGCACCTTCAGACGTCGGTCATAACTTTCAGGTCAATACAAACACACATAAATTAACCACAAATATGTGAATTAGGCACAAGTTTAACAATGATAACACAAAACCCTTGTAACACACTTCTGTACCTGAAATGCATGTCGACCAGTTTCCTGTTGGGGGTCCTCCAAATGATAGTGGGTGGTGGATTTCCAGTTACAGTACAGTGGAGATGCAGAACTTCCCCATACTGTAAAGTAGTGATGGAAGGGGAGGTGGAGACAATTCTGGCTTTACTGAAGGGAGAGACAGGTATAGAGTGCAAAACAGCCGAAGCTCTGTTTTTGTCAGAGGGGGAGGAAGAAACAGCTCCTGTGCTATTTACAATAGGGGTTGACAACCTGGTGTTATTTGCAGGGAATGTGGAAGGTGAAGGGAGAGAGGAAAGTTTTGTTCTGCTGAAGTTGGTCAAATGTGTGGAGGAGGCAGTCACTGCTTTATTGATTTTAGGTGGTGAGTTAGTGGAGGTTGGCCGGTGAGGGTAGAAAGAAATGTGAGAGGAGCTAGACCTGGATCTATCAATGGGTGATGGAGGGGAGAATTTAGTGGAATTCAGTGAATTTGAAGGGTATATGGGGATTGACAATGTTCTGTCTTTATGTAGTGGAGACGAAAGGGAAGGATTTTCTGTATTAATTCTTTTCGTTCCTTCATTTCCAGCTCCTCTTTTTTCACCTTCTGCCATGATTTCAATTTGTATCGTCCTTTTTTCAGATCCAACTGCATTACTTGCTGTGCACTCGTAGCTCCCTGAGTCTTTTGGCCCAACTTTCGTAATATGTAGAGTCCCATTGGGCAGAACGAAAAGGTTGCCGTGGAGAAACTGGGATGGGCGAACCAAAGTCCCATCTGGGATTCTCCAGCGTAGGGTTGGTGTTGGGGCACCTCGGGCGGAGCAGTGAGCATAAACAGGCCTCCCTGGAGACAAGAGCAGGTGCTCTTCTCTGAGTTGCTGTATCACCGGGGGCAACGAGGACACATGCAGGCGCACAGACGCACTGGCGGCACCTGCAGAGTTGGAGGCCACGCAGCGATACACCCCCCGGTCATTAGTTAGCGTCAATGAGATATGAAGGGTTCCATTTTTGTCCATGGTGATTCGACTGCTTGAGGGGGCGGTGGTGGTCAAGACAGAACGATCCGGCAGAACCCAAGAGATCAGAGGGGTGGGAACACCTTCCGCCTGACATTCAAAGTGCACCATCCCACCCTGATGAATGGTGACTTCTCTGTATCCAGCTAGCTGCATCCGAGGGGGACGGGTCCATACTTCCAAGGTAGTTAGCAACCTGTCAATCAAAAATAAAGCAGACATGTAATTTCAGCTTCTTAGTGCTGCTTAAAAATTCAAGGATGCAAGTGTCAGTCCAGAAAAATGATGGTGTATGTATATAAGTTATGATTGAAACTAATAACTTTTTAAATATTCTCATATAAATACAAGTGCAAGATCTATTTGCAGGCTTGATAAATCAGCATCAATCAGTTTGTCACAGCTTGTGACAGTGAATTTGGCATCACTTAATTAATACCCTGCCTGTGCTAACACATGTTCAGCCCAGCAATGCACAGTACTTACAGTGTTGAGGCACACAAAATTACACTGGTAGCCTGATACACAGAACACCGAAGAACTTATCATAACATATAATAAGAGGCTGACTAAGGTACACAGGGTACACCAAAACTATGACTCCACTGACACTGAGGATACTAGAAAATTGCTATTTTAACATGCTACAAAAAGACATAGCAAAAATACACAAAGACAACCCAACAAGAAGGACCTATTTTCTACATTGTGAGCATTATCACCGTATGTTCTACTCCTCCTCTCCAGGCAAAGAATCTGAACTAGCAATTGATAATAACTGTGAAACATTAGCACAAATATTGCCTTTTTATTCTGTCAAAAGTCTAAGTGAGAAAGGGAGAAAATCTTGAAAAAACAGGAATGTAATTTCTATTTACTGGGTTAATAGTCTGTTCTGAAAGATAGCAGTACTACATAGACAGCTAGAGTTAACATCACACTCTCCCACCTTAGATTCATTATGACACGTTGGAAAAAGTGTTCCAAAATGCTTTGCTTAAGGCTTATACACGTAATACCCAAAAATATTATTTAATTTTTATAAGTGGAACCACTGGCCTCACCTGTCCCGACCTAAGAAGCTGTGGGCACTGCAGATGTATGTCCCCCTGTCCTGCAGCTGAACATTTTGGATAATCAGGGTGCCATTTGGCAAGACCTCAAAACGCTGAGCCCTGGAGTGGAGTGACATCACTGCTCCTGAGAGATAGACACATAGACAGACAGAGCAGCAGTAACAGACAGAGTGGGGAAAACAGAGACAAATTGGGAAAAAAAGTTAGTGTGAATAAAAAAAAAAAAAAGAATGTTTAAAGGAGAAAGCGAGACTGTCGAGTGGCACAGCATGAAGTGAAGTCAGTGATGCAGTGCACAAAATGTTCCATTACGTTCTAGCAAAATGTCTTTCCCACATTACAGGCTAGAGAAAAGCCTATTGTATGCATGCCAGTGCGTAATTCTGGGTGTTAATGGGTTATTTCATCAGTGTAAAAACTTTTCATAGTCATTCACTCCTGATGCACAGTGTATGCTGTACGAAAGCTGAGAGTGATTTAATTTCAGATCTTTAGAATGCAAATAAAAACTTTCTATTTCTTCTATTCTGGGTGAAGTTGGTAATTTTTAGAACTATATAAATGACACATCCACAAATGTAAGTAACTCCTTAAGGCACATAAGCATTAATGTGTCTCTTGACATAACTAAACCTATACACCCTGTTTTATTGAGCAGAGAACTTCAGGAAACCACTGGGATATTTCAAAATGTTTCTGACTTTTATGTCCACATTGGTGCTTGGTGGGTGTAGACTGGGTGTATAGCTACAAAAAACAAAAAAATAAAACCCATTGACTGCTGTGTAGAATACATACTTATATGTGTAACATATGCTCTGAAACTAACTCAGGTTTACCGACTCAGTATGTCTACCTGTGGAAACTTTGGTCCATGAAATTGAGGGTTTTGGTTCGCCATCAGCTTCACAGTTCAACCTGGCGTTGCTTTCAGCTGGGAATGACACAGTCCTGATATGTGGGTCTGCAATCCTTGGTCTAGATCTCAGAACTGGAACCTAAGGAAGTGTCAAGACAAATCAACTCAAGTTACAAATTAAATTGTTACATCCATCACAAATAGAGAAGAAGAGTAAAGAAATTAAAGTAGAAGTTTTGATACTAATGATAGAAATATTGAGTCATTTAAAACTAAGTATAAGATACACCGTCAACCCTTTGGCTGTTAGACAAACCTCTCTACCAACTGAGCCGCAGCCACCTGTTGTGTGTTTGTATGCAACTGTCATTCAGAGGGGTAAATAGAATGTGTTTAAATCCGTTCATCTGAGCTGTTGAGGTCTGATAAATCAGCAAAA
>JAPSES010000019.1:9711447-9725886 GCA_029822895.1 Maxillicosta whitleyi | reverse complement strand
TTTTTTTCAGAATATCAAATTTTTCGCCAGACTGGACCAGTGTTCAAAATTTGGTGAGTTTTGGAGCATGTTCAGGGTTTCAAAATCCAGTTTAAAGTGGCAGCATAAGAATTAAAAACGAAGCAATAACAATAGGGCCTTTGCCGCCGGGTCAAAGGCCACTCTGACACACATCTTGTGTGTGTGAGAGTGACCTTCACCTGTCGGCTCGGTCCCTAATAGTCACACTCTGATGGTGGTAAACTATGTTTGTAGCCACAGCTGACTGATGGAAACATGGCTGCTAATCTGCAGCTAACGAATGAATGACTGACTTAATAATCCCCAAAAACAGTGCAAAAATAACCAGGCAAAAACAAGTGGATCAATTGAAACTCATCTTGTGGAGCTAATCACAATGTTAACACAATGTGCTCGACAACAACTTTTTTCAGCATATGAAAGACTATCGTCACTACTGAACAGGATGACAAATAACCTACAATTGCAATCTCAGAATTGAAATTATTTGTCTGTGAACGACCTAGAGGGTTGATCTGACAAGGTCTGCCAAAAGAGCTCCAAAAATTAATTAACAAATGATTATCTTAAATCCCTGAGGATTATGTTCTCAAGAGACCCAATGTTGCTGATTGTGAAACATATGTTTTTCATCTCTTCCTTGAATCTGACACAGACTCTGGCAGAGCTCTGAGAAATCCATGAAATTGAAGAATTGTCATAAACATCCCTTAGGTTTAACAGCAGGTCATGTGGATACAGATTAGACTATTTTCAGATCTATTGTGCATTTTCTGCTCAGCTTTTGCCCTAGGGTTTGCACAGCCGGGTGTGTGTTTAGTGCTCTTATGTGTGTTGCTATCTTCTGGGAAAGCATTGACTTAGAAAAGAAATTTAAGTTAATTTCATTTCCACTGAACTGACAACAAAGAAAAACTGCTGCATGTATATAAACTGCAAAGTACATTTAAGGGAGGGCAAAAGCAAAAACTAATAGACTGAATGAAGAAAACAAGCAACAGAAAAATGGTAAAACAGTAAATACTTTAGCAACTAAAGAACAAATTATGGTCCTAGATGGGTTTCTACTTTTTTTTTAATCTACACTTTCTTTATGTCTAACATTTCATTGCAATTCAATGCGCATAGTAGCGATATATTTACTTGACTATGAACTCACCCTCGGGGAGGCAGGAAATGAATGGAAAGGGGGTGAGAGTGGTCTGTTGCTTAGTGAGTCTGGAATATAGTTAGCTCCAGGATTCCTCCAGTCAGTGTGGGGTCGACTTTGATCAGAAGTCCCAGAAACTGGCCTTCCTCTGGGGTCAAGCTGGTTAACACTTGGCTTCTCTCTGGTAGATCCTCTGGTACTTGCAGACATAATTGTTGTGGTGGTGGTAGTTGGTGAAAAAGGAGTGATTGTCTCTGCAGTTGTTGTGAGAGTTTGGGTTGAGATTTTAGGGCTAGAAGTAGGAGTTTGATTTGTTGTCGAAGTAATCATGACGAAGTTATCAGTTCTGGAGATAGCTTTCACTGATACTGTAGACCTAGTTGAAGTAGATGTAGGGAAAGTAGTTGTACTTGGTTTGGCTGTAATAGTACGAGTTGTAGGTGTAGTTCTAGGGGTTGTTGTGACAGTAGTGGTTGTCGGAGCAGCACTAGTACTTCTGCTAGTGCTGGCCGTTGGGATGAATATTTTAGTAGCTGTAGATGTCATAGGATTTGTTGTCACAGGACTAATTAGCAAGGTAGGCCCGTCTTCACTATCTGTAGTCATACCAGCAAGACGTGTAGTACTTCCACCCATACCTGTGGAATGAATACTCTTGAGTGGATCTGATGGAGCTGTAGTTATTTTTGCAGTGATAGTTGTGGTTGTAGTGGGAAATGTAGAGGAAACAACAGAGGAGTGAGTGGATGAAGAGTGAGACACATGTGGCACACCATACAAATTCCTCTCTGTTTCTTTACTATGTTTGCCTGGGGGCCTATCAGTATGTTTGCTCACGGCCGTATGTGTCTGTATGCCATGTGTCTCTACTGGGACATTTGTCCATGCCATCACAATTTTAGAATGAGTGGTTGATGGTGTCGCACTGTAAGACATAGTGGACTCTGTGGCATCTGGTATGGTGACAGAATGAGTCATAATGTGTGGATGTGTTTTTGTGTGTGAGGGGGATGATGAGGTAAGAGAGGCAAAAGAAGGAGTCAATGAGGGGGAAGTAGGTTCTGAAGAGGAGACGCCAAGTGTATTTAAGACAGGCAGAGAAGGAGTTTTCAGAGCTGCATCACTTGAAGCAGAAACAGAAGTCCTAATATGGTCACTTTTTGTCCACAACCTAGCTGTAGATGTGGTGGTAGATGACAGTAACAAGATATTCATTTTATCTGTGGTAGGCACAGATGTTGTAGCTTGATGTGAGCTGGGATTTATGGGGTCAGGGAGAGGTTGAGATGGGGTCAAGGGTCGACCCCTGGTCCTGTTAATGATACGCCTTCTTTGTCCAATCCTTCTACGAGAGTTCCAAGGATTTTGGGGTCGAGAGTTGGGAACCAGGTTGGGGGAGAGTCCTGCTTGTGGGCTTTGAGGCCTGGTGTGAGATGGTTGGAGACTGACTTCTGGCTCATTTTTTTCAACTACTTCTGGAATTTCATTTGTTGCAGAGACTGGTTTAGATGTAGGCAAAGCTTCCTGTTTGCCTGCTTGCTTTGTTTGTATGTGTGTTCCTAAATCTGTCTGGGTTACTGGTGAACTCTCTGTCTTTCTCTCTATTATTGTGTTTGTTGGAGTTTGTGTTTCTGTGTGAACAGGGTAAATACGTTGTAAATCCTCTTCTTGCAGACTGGAGTCATCCACAGATGAACCTTCAGTTTCTGCTTCTGCCTGTTCTCCCTCTGGTTTGCCTCCCTGTGTGTCATCTCCCTCATTTATTTCTATAGTTATAGCTTTCCTACTTCCCTTTGGTACAGCAGTGGGTTCAGTGGGTTTTCCTGTTGGAATGGTCTGAGTGCTGTTAGTGAGAGTGGTCTTTTGACGTATCTTAGCCAGGAGGTCAGCCCATTTTTGAGGATCAATTCTTTGTTTGTTTGGTGGGACTCTATGCCTGTTGTGAAAGCGGTTTCTTCTGAGTTCAATGGAAGGTGGTGACTCTCCTCCTGTTGTCACAGAGTTGGTTCTCACAGGCCCACGTCTTCGCGGTTTTCCAAATGGATTGCGTCTCTTTGGAGGGAACTGGGGTGGCCTGGGATACCTGCTTTTGACAGTTTCACCTTCTTCTTCCTCTGCATCTCCTGATCCTTCATCCACCTGTAGCAGCGGGGCTCGTATCCTGGTTGACCGGCCTGCAGCTGATTGCGGTCCTCTTGGAAAAGAAGGCCTAAGCTGTGGTGCATGTTGTGGGTGTAATTCTAACAGCACTGACAGAGAGTAACTACCATATTGGTTGACTGCAATGCAGCGGTAATGACCGGCATCGCTCAGAGAAGGTTTGGGCAGTGAAAGATTTCCATTCAGGTCTATAGTGAGTCCACCTGATACAGCTAATCCACGTCGTACTAAATGTCCATCTGGTAACACCCAACTCAAGTGAGGAACAGGTGAACCAGATGCTATGCAGGACAAAGTGACAGGATCTCCAATGGTTACACTTACAGGAGGTCCCACTTGCTCTCCTGATGGGGGAACAGATGATTCTTCTACTGCCAGGCGTAATGGGAGAACATCTATATCATTTCCTGCCCGGGCTACACAGTAGTACAGCCCAGCATCTGATAGTTCCAAATTCTGTAGGAGTAATCCAGAAAATGAGGCCCGGCGCCTACCATCTGGACTATTGGCAGGGGAGTTGAATTTGGAACCATCTGGGAGGATCCACTGTACTTTGGGGTTACCAGAACTGAGTATAGGACAGGAGAGTTCCACTTTACTGCCAGCTAGAGCTGACAGTGCTGTTATTGTATGATTGGTTGAAATCATCACCCATGGGTGAGAAACAGGGGAAGCTCCTAATGAATGAGAAGTATGGTCAGATTGAACAGATACTCTGGTTGTGTAAATGAGATGAACTGTGTCTCTGTTAGATTGTGCTCTGTTTAGCTGAATACTAATGGCTGACTGTAACAACCATTGTGGTGTAGCTTTGACTGAAGCTTTAACTCCTGTGTGATAATATCCCTCTGTCTCTACCGATTGCCTGTAGCGGTAGGCCAGTGTCGGGGCTTTACTCAGCATGATCTCCCTTTCAAGGCGAACCGCAGTCTCACTATAGTAAGCCAGAATTCTCCAAAGTTTCTCATAGCTGTGTCTCTCCACAGGGCACTCCAGAGAAAACGACAAAGCGAGAGGAAGAGGAGACGAGTGGGAGAGGGAGAGATCGGCAATATCCTGGGAGTGTGTAGAGTGAGTGATGTTACAGCTGACATCAACATTATTTCCCTGCTGGTCAGAGAGACCCAGCGAGGCAGTGCCTACAGGCCCTTTGAATGATTCAGTCGGTTGAACTTCAGTGAATTCTGTCTCCAAAGGTGTATCTCTTCCTGGGGAGTAGATGATGGGAGATGTGCATGATAGCCCGGTCTGATCGAGCAAGCCCTGACCTTGAAGGGACTTTGGTGAGTCACAGATTGGACACTGAGGACCTCCGGGACATTTCATTAAGCCTACATGAAACAGAAACACAGAACATTAAGTCACTACAGGCAGTCATTTTTCAATAATATCAGCTGCGTATAGCAACATGACAACTATACAAACACATTAGTGTACATTTCGGCTATCTGCACTGATTACCAGTGGCATATACAGTATTAGTCATGGCAGTTTCTTTAAGTATTCATTACCCTTTATATCTCATCTTAATTAGGTATGGTTACTTCATCCACTCATAAATCTGAAAAATGCATCAGTTCATTATTACACAGTGATCATTAGCCTATATTTCAGCTCTGTGCACACATTGATGCTGTCATCATGGATTAGTCATGGCAGGTTAAGTCTGGCATATCAATGAGACACATTTTATGGTCCGGCCTTCTTTCGCATCTCAATAACAGCCACAAGACTGACTGGAAGATACACAGAAAATGAGGCAAAGCAAGAAAAGAATCTGATGAAAAGAAGGTGGAGAACTGCGTACCAAGTCCCAAGATAACAAAACCTGTTGTGTCTTAAAGCAAGCTTATCACAGTGTTCTATCATCTAATTGAATTTGACATTTTAGAATGGCTTATACACTTGAATTATCAATAAATATGTTTCCTGTTTAAAATCCATTCTCCACTTTTCTTCTCACTTCATCTTATCTCTTTCTTCTCTTTAAACCTGCTTGTAACCAATTGGCTTTTTTTTCTTCATTGACAGAATTCAGCTGGCTCAAACCCACAAAAATACAACCGTTATTAAAAAGCTGCGTGCAAGAGACAAAACAAAATGGAAAAATAAATAATAGTTAAGACATGACAGTCACCTGGATGAGCCACACTCCAAGTCAGCAACCAGTTCATTTGGCAATCACAGCTCCATGGATTAGCATGTAGCGCCAGAGTCTCCAGCAGGGGTGCACTCGCTAAAGTCTCTTTGGGCAGAGTGTTTAGGCTGTTGTTGGATAGATCTAGGTGTCTACAGGAGAGAGGCAGAAAGCAATAAGATGAGGAGGGAACAGGGGTTTGACAGAGGTTGAATCAAAGTCACAGAGCAGCATTGGAAAAGATGTAGGAGTGGGATTGGGTAGCGAGAGGTGACAGGTGAAGAGTGAGACAATCA
Organism: Maxillicosta whitleyi; assembly: GCA_029822895.1. Lineage (NCBI taxonomy): Eukaryota > Metazoa > Chordata > Actinopteri > Perciformes > Neosebastidae > Maxillicosta > Maxillicosta whitleyi. The sequence goes on along the minus strand of JAPSES010000019.1, from coordinate 9,720,122 downwards.
TCCATCATTTTTATTACTGTCATCATCACCTTCAAGCTCAAAGTTAAGTTATCTCTGTTTACATTCAACTGAAGAAAAAAAAAAACTTGCTCAGAGTAAGAACCCAGAGAGGGTGTGGCATTGTTTTTTTGTTTATTTATTTATTTTTTTTCTTAATTCCCTGAAGAGGTATTATAAGTTTTCTGTTAGTTTCATTTAAACTATAGCCAAGTCTGTTGATTAATTTCTTCAGTTAAATGAGTTCTGCTATTTATTGGCCATAAATCATCACGGCTGAACTGTGTATAGTTTCATTCGTTGTTTCTCTATTCATTGTTCGTTCATTTTTAGGAAGAAGAGCTATTGTGCATTCCACTTTTTTTTCTTTTTTTTTTTTTTTAAGCAAATCAGTTCCAGTAACAAACATTTAAACTTCCTCACTGGGAGAACTGCTGACATGAGTATTTAATCTTATTCCTTAAAGCGGTTTCTCCAGCTATAACTATTACATTAGGTGCTTAAACTTTTATACTTCACCTAAGCGTAGAGAAGTAGTATGTATTGAGGAGGGACAGTGTGCACAGGGTGTGAGGGTGCAATTGATGCAGCCTGTTCCCTTGTAGACGGAGCAGCCTGAGGCTAGGCAGCTGGAGAAAAGCCCGTGGGTGGATGTGCTGGAGGAGGTTGTGATCCAAGTACAGACGAAGCAGAGAGGTCAGGCCAGAGAAGGTCAGAGATGAAGAGATCTCTCTCAGCTTGTTATAGCTCAGCTTTAGTATCTGTGGAGGAGGAAGAAAGGGAACGAGTGGGAGAAATGAAGGATTAGAAGGGCGATGAAATAATCGAGCCTGATGAAGAAAGCTTGTAAGGCTGTCACTGGACACCACATGCTTATAAATTGAATTTATGATAAATGATGGCAGGGGGATTGGAAAGAAGATGACAAATTAGGTGACAAACTCTCTCCTGACAAGAAATGACTGAATCGTCCATATGTGAAATTTAACAGCGTACGGAAATACTTGGGCAGTTTGCCTTTGGTAAGAAAAGAGCCTTTAGGATATAAGCACAAAAAAAAACATATTCACACTGTGAGTTTATCAAAGCAGAGAAGACTGGTGGATATTTTCACACTAGGGATTCTTTACTTTTCAAATAAGAAATGTATACTTTTATCGTCTACAGAAGACTCCCACGGATCAATTGCTGTTCTGTGTGTAGACTCTAGAACCCACCAAATATTTAGACACACCATGAAAACCAGGTTGTGGAATCAGTATTTCTGTAAAGCTTATGATAAATCTCCTCTCCGGGGAAGCTACTTAGCAGGAAAACCTCCAGCTGCTGACAGATCTAGCACGTGAAGATGTCAGCACATGGAAATACGGATCCCATTATCACACAATGGCAAATATATCAGCATCTGTCTGGGAGATGAAAGGAAGAATTGCTTTTTGAGTAATACCACTTCCCCATAGACTGCTAACTCTGCCCTTAGGTTGCTGCTTAAATGTCCAGTGTTTCCTGTCACTGAGCTGTGAAAAGAAGGATGGCTTATAAATGTTGCACTTGCAGAAAGTAAATTAGAAATAAATGCTGGAGAATATGCCGGAAAAATGTTGCAAAAATGATAATACAACTTTGATAAACTGACTAAAAATGAACAAGATGCATCAATTTATGCTTAGTTCACATTATAAGACTTTGGCATATTTTTCTCCGTTAAATTATTTCTTTTTAGACAAATTATTCTCATTTTATTTCTGTAATATGTTATTCTTTGAGTCAAACTATTCAAGTTCGCTCTCCCGCAGTTTTAGAAAGTCTTGCAGACCATTAATACTTTATGTATAGAGAGTTTTTAACTTATACTTTTTGCAACAGCTCTCCTGCCTGGAGGTAGAAAATGGGTAAGAGTAATAACTTCACTGGCTCCTGGTTTGATTTTTACTTCTGTCCACTGCAAAATACGATCCTCAAATAGTCAAAAGGGTAAATACATGAGGAAAGAGGGGTTTATGTTCACTACAACCAGCCACATTTTTTCACACAGCAATGGTTGAGTTTGGCCAAGGACATTTCAGGTCAGTTTCCATGTTTGTTGCCAGAAGCTAAAGAAGCAAAGCCCAGGTTTTACTAGTATTATTATGTACCTCCACACCCTTGAAATATTGTACATTATGAGTCATGTTGAGGTGATGATTTGTTGGTAGATAGACAGACAGACAGACAGAAATATATCACATCAAAACACTTAACTTAACACTTAAAGTAATAGATTTGTCAGAAAACGTCCCATCAGAGTTAATAATAGAAATGTGGTAATAGTTTCCCTGTAAATGACTTTCATTTCATAACATGTAGTTTTAATTATTACACATCATTAGTAAAAAAAAAAAAAGAGAGAATTACAAGTTTTATTGATACAACTTAAATGTTGTGGAAAATATGAAAAGTTTTTAAACTCAAATATCTCTGATGGGACACACTACCCCAAGTATTAAATAATTTACCCATAATATTAGTGTTAGTTGGCAGTTTTTTAATGTTAAACTATTTATTACTTTTAATTAGTTTAACATACCTGAATATTAATAACATGAAAAAATAACCTCATTTCTGACCAAGGTCAATATGACCATGTGTCCCCTCAGAGAGGCAATTTGTTATCCCTTTACGTTTCCCAGAGTCTCACAAAAAAAAAAAAAAAAAGTCACTGGTGTGTATTAATGAAAGTTACATTATCTGAAAATTCAAGTTGTTTTCTACAATGATGCAAGAATTTCAATGCAGCAAAATACAATTCTGACACCCAGGGCACCATTACTATATTCTGACCCACAGATAGATGGATGCTTTATATACAAAATAAGACAAAACAGACAAAACAAAACAGGCAGGTTAGTAACCACATTAACATTAAGGTTAGTATTTACACTGAAAAAACTTGCTGTTTAATACTGTAATCAAAACTGTGTGCAGTGTATGTTTTCTTTTTACCTGTAGTGACTTCATGTCTCTGAACATTGAAGCGGGTAAATGGTGGAGGTCGTTGCTGTGCAGCATCAGAAGCTCTACTCTCTTTAGGCCAGCAAGTGAATTCTCACCAATCCTCCTGATGCTGTTGAACCTGCCCAATCATATAAATATGGATCATAAAAGTCAGCCCATTTCGACAAATACAGTGAGTATCTTTGCAAGGCAAGTAAAGCTGATATGATTTAATGTGTGAGTGTGATCTTTAACGCATATGTGCATACTTTTAGACATGTGTGTATGGTCCTACCCTAAGTTTATGCGTCGTGTATGCACAGGCAGACCCGGAGGTATGGTGAGCAGGGACCGGAAAGTACAGTGGACCTCGCTGGCCTGGTAGCAGTTGCAGCTTCTGGGACAGGACTCGCCCTGAGGCACCTCAAGGGTCAAAACCAGCAGAGCCAGCAGGGCCACTGGTGCAAAAACTCTCTGATACATCTTCACTCCTCAAAAAGGAGATGCACTACTGAGGTTATCACTGCCAAAGAGAAAAGGAAGTTGAAACTGATGGAGTGTGGCAAACTGAGGATCTCTCTCCTTCTCTGTTCTCTCTCATACACACACACACACACAAACACACACACACACACACACACACATGCACACAAACGCACAAGTCAGATTTGATTTATATGGCCCAAAATCACAAATTTGACTTAGGGGACTGTGCAATCTATAAAACATATGACATCCACTATCCTTAGACGGGAAGAGCAGCCACATAGTGCACCTGACTCAAACACAGAGATCTGGGGCTATCTCTTCACGTGCACGCGCGTGGCCCGTGGGTTAAGTGGACGACGTGAAGATTTATGCCACATACATCAGAGTTAATGACAAGAAAGCACAAGGGGATTCAATAATAAAGACACCAGAAAAAACAGAACCCCCCCTCTCTCTCTCTTTCTCTCTCTCTCCCTCTCTCTCTTTCTTTCACACACACACAGACTGTCTTTTTTTTTTCTATTTCTTATCTAATCTTAAATGTACTTGAATTCATCAGTTCAACCACGGGTGATAACGGTGAGAATCTATGCAAGTCAAAGGAAACATTAAAGAAAAGAAAAAAAGAAAGGAAAAAAAAGAAAAAAAAGCCGTACTGTTAAAGCTCTGTCGAGATGAACAGATTATTGTAATGCATATGGTTGGTAAGAATATACCTTGAAATCCTGTGGTCCGGGGAGTGAGTTATTTCACAGATTTATTCATGTTCCACATCAAATCCTATTTTTAATCCAACACTTTGTTTCGGAAAATTCCTAAGCAGTGAACCGGTTTATTCACCCATCAGCTCCGTGACCGTGGAACTGAAAGGATTCCCAGTAAAGTTGTCACAGTAGTTGTCACAAGGAGGAAAAAAAAACCGCAAGGGAGGATGTAAAAAAGCAGTCAAATCCACATAAACAAAATGAAAAAGTGCATTGAGTAACATCCAACAGGTCTCCTTGCGCGTCTCCTGGAGAGTAATGAAAAGAAAAGGAAAAAGTAGGAAGCGGGTAGATTATTGGGGGGAAAAAAAACGCGTCTTGGTGGATGAGTGCGCGCGCGCTTGTGGAGATGACAGGGGTGTCTGAGAGTGTGTATTTAGGAAAGAGGACTGGACTGAAGTGAACTTAGACTGACGCTCAGGCAGAGGGGTCTGTCAAAGGAGGGGCTTTTCTGGAAACACACAGTTAAGAAGTTGGCTGAGCTTCATTCTGCTCCTCTCGCGCCCACACACACGCGCTGCATATGGTGCACAAAAACGGACGCATTCCTACCGAGTCGCGCTCATTTCATCCGTTCATTTCCCAGCGTCAGCTATTTATTCTAATTACTTACTTACATACTCATTTATTTATCATTTTTACGCAGCTCCTCAGTAATTTTAATAATGACTCCAGAATGGACTTCATTCAGTAACATAATTCCAATCATGAAAGTGTTGATTTGTTTGTATAATGAGTCAATTATATGCTGTATTATTGCGCACTTTTATGAAAGGAACAAATTAAAAAAAAAAAGAAAGAAAGAAAAATTAAATGAAGCAAAATAATGGGATCCATCTGAACTGAACTGACTCCATCCATCCATCCATCCATCCTAATTTAACCCTTAAAGATGCAAAGATACACCAGTGACCAAAACCATCTACTGCAAAATGCATAACGACTTCAGAGCTATATACTAACCCTGTCAAAGCATGTAAATAATTGGTGTAAAATACAGTTTCTCATCTTTTTCATCATATGACCCATTTGCATGTTCAGAGGCTCTGTAGTTACCATGGAAACGCCATCATTTTCTACAACATTGACTCACCAGTAAAACCTATGGAGTTGAATCAATGACAGTTGATGGATATTCTTGGTTTATGTTCAGTCAATGGTATATTTTACTTAATAAAGTCACTATTACTCAATGTTTATCCATTTTTGCTGTATTAGCCCTCAAATGTAATCTCAGCATGATGATTAAAGTGTATGATCATAATAATATAATAAATAATAAATAAATAAATACCTGATTTTCACTGAAATAAATGCAAAATGGAGAGGATAATATGACTATAAATAGCGATAGTGATAAGTCATATAAGAAAGGATTAAATGGAGAGAAAAATGAATATATGAACTTTCACTATAGTAGCACTGGTTCTTTATGGGTTAACACTGCTTTGACTGTGAAAGGCTTTTTCAATATTTTTCTTACGAGAAAGGCCAAATTCCATCTTGGTTTTTCTTTTTATATACTCTATGATTATTGTACAAAACTATCAAACTTAAACAGTCTTTACAAGTGTGATTTGTGTCATTATAAACTGTCGCTCATGAAGTTGGAATAACATATTTTTACCTCTTCTCATTAAATAATCATCACAATGTCATTTATTCTTGATAGATAAAGCATAACTGGGACTCAGTATGTAATCATTTCATCTGGTCAATAAGAATTAAAAAAAAAATAATCTGTGACTGAAAACAAAATTATTCCAATTTTATGTGTGACAATGTGGAATAAATCATCATTTTTATCACTTAAACCTGATAATAGTACCGTCTATGGTCCTGCATTGGATGTATAATGTTCCAAAGTAGACACAAGGTTGAGAATAATCCTACCATGTCCATCTGATCCAGTTTAGTTTTCAAGCCCCCCTTTTGGACATGGCCTAGCTTTTCATGCCAAACAGGTGGATTTAAATATCTAGGGTCTAAATAAAGAATTCTGTGACTTTCGTGTGATCTTAGATTCTCAGGCACCCCATAATGATTGCACCTCCTTCTGAGAGACTTAAATGAGGGCTGAGTAAAAATAGACCTATGCTTCTCAGCTGTTGTCTTCTGCACAGTAACCCCCACCCCCACTGAGACCTGCCTATAATGTACCGCAGACATACGTACTTCTATAAATCTGAAACTTAAGTGTCTGTAAGTTTGAGTGTTTTTCTACATGTTTCTTAAAGTAAAACTCACCACAGGTGGCAGCAGAGTTAGAGAGCGGCAGCAGCTGTGGGAATAAGGTCAGCATTTAGAAGGCGCTTTCCATATTTTCCCATCAGGTGCCTGCATAATGGATCGAAAAATGAATCTTGAATGATTGTTTATCTGCCCCATGTTGACGGCAGATGAATTAGCAATTAAAAAAAAAATTTTTAAAAAGCTTGTTGCGTGTCTTACAGTGAAACTTTTCTTTGATGATTTGCAAAACAGGCCCCGTCTTCGTCTAAAAAAAAAAAAATCCTCTGTGGACACATTTAGTCTATGAGGTCTCGACAGCGCTCAGACTGTGACAATCTCTGAAGCTGCAGAAAACATTAGGCCCGATCCCAATTTAGTACTCATTACATTACAATGTTCGTCATTAAATTGGAATGTAGGCGACTAAAATGAATGAATCACTGCATGTGCGTGATAGGAAGGAAGAAATGAAAGAGGACAAGTTTGTTTTAATAAGTATATGTATTCATATATAGCACAGACAACACCCATACAAAATCACATATAGCCCATGAGCCATAAAGTGACTGACAAATGATTGATTGATTGAATGAATGAATGAATCACTCAAAAGGTCGAGTATTCTTGCACTCCGCCTTTCCTGGCAGCTGCTCCTACACAGATTTCAAGTTCTTCGTCGGTTCTTCCTCTCCCGGGGGTTTGGTCCTACATATCTAGGTCAGCGATTGGAGTGCTGAGTCATGAATTCAGGTCGTAAACAACTCGGGTGTTGAAACGAGACCAGCTTGGTGATACATAATTTCAGATCATTTGCATTATGTATTCTTTTTGATCTGCCTTTGATGTGTGAATAAACTCTTTGAAAGTCCTGCCCAAAACCTTACTCCCTTTCAAATAGTGACATCCTTCTTCCTTCGTGGGTTTTTTGCAGAACTGAATAAAATTGCGGCGTTTTTTTTTCTCTCCTTTTTCCATTAATATTTTCTTTGATTAAACCCCGGGCTTCTTGTTTCCTTTGTTTGTTATGTCAGTTAGACTTTAAAGAGGACAAAATAGATCAAATGAGAATGGAATGTAGCTACAAATGTGGATGAGAAGGTCACCTCTGGATACATGCATCGATGGACGGAATATTAATTGTCACAAAAAACCAGCTCCCTCGCCTCAGAAAGTGAAAAGAGGAGACGTGGTCGGCCAGCAGCTATCTGTAGACTTTCATTTATGGTTTTTATGACCTCGGAGCTCCAAGCAAGGTTAAGGCCCTGCCCTCGTAAAGTGTTGGTTAAATGCAGGGACAGGTTGTTCAGCACAGACCCCGAATGGACAGAAACAGCGCTGCCATTAAAAGATCGGATAATAGTCATTTATCCACTGAGTACCAACAGATTTACATCCACATTTTACACTTTTGCGCTTTATAGCTTCGTTACATCCAACCAAACCCAGTGAAGTGTGAAAAGTTATGTTGCAGTAATTACTTTTTCAACCTGTCTGTAAAAATTGTAGTCTTTCTAAAGCTCTCAAATTTGTATGCTTTTTTCCCCCTAATTATATCTAATTAAAGCGCACTCTTCTTGTCAGTGCGTTATTAAAATACAGCAAACAAACCACAAATTATGACCCATGTTTTCTGTGTTTTTGTCACTGGCAGCTGCTAGCTAGTGTAACGGACTGTTTTAAGGGGAAATGCTTTCGGCCTCTGCTCTTTTATTGATCTGCTGTAAAACGTAAGGGTCCTTGGCTGATGTTTTTTCCTTCCGCCAAGTTTTATGAAAATCAGTGCGTTAGGTTTTACGTAAGTGCGCTGACAGATACAGACAGACAGACATGCAAACAGGAGTGATTTCATACCCTGTTTAGTAGAAGTACTAATGATCAGAATAATTACAGCACAGCTCTGATTGTGATTATGAAGCTGATTATGGTTAGAACAAAATGATGAAATTTAGAATGTGCTGGATAGAATGAGTTTTTCTTGTTTCTGAGGTCGTGTTGAGGGTGAACAGTCTATAAACTGTGCAGAAATGAGTGACACTGATAGTAAGTGATTCAACATTCATGTTGTAATGTAATGTAATGTGATGGACGGTTATGGTTTATTGTTATTTACACTGATCCAAAATCAAGCAACTGTGTAAGTGTCTTAAAGGAGCACTAGGTAGCATTTTCAACTTAATTAATATCCCTCAGGAGTCTACCAAGGCTTAAACAAGTCAATAG
>JAPSES010000019.1:9667314-9677942 GCA_029822895.1 Maxillicosta whitleyi | reverse complement strand
GTAAGTTATAAAGTACATGTGAAAATGATAAACTGAAGCAGAATATTGTTCAAATTACACTGATTTTTACAGTTTGTCCATATTATTCACATTGTTATAAAGCAGAGTTTGTAGATGGAAACTTTGTGGATATTGTCCCAAGGAAGATATGAATACATTTTTAAATGAATCCAATGTAGTTTTGGAGAAAATTGTTCAAATCTAGACATTGGCGACCAAGCCTTTGACCCTTCAAGGTCAGATTAATACTTGTAACCATTGACATTTTATAAACCATCAAAACACCGAGCATTAGAAGGAAAGGAACATGTTCAAGGTTTCAAAAATTGCTCAAAACTAAAAACACGACAGTGAAACTGCACCGTCACAGTTGGACTGAAACAGAATTTAACACATGGACACTCAAATAGAGCAAAACGCCACCGCTCACCATTGGATGTATAGATGGTGTTGTTGACCATGGAGGGGTGGGCGGGGCCATTGGTTTGACCATTGACTGGACTCATCAGGCCTGAAGAGCTGTCGAAGGAACGACTGGGAGACACGGTTCGATGTTCCTGAAACAGGACCAGAACATGTGTTTATTAAAAAACTTAAAAAGACCATGAAATGTACAAAAATATGCCTAAAATAGCCTCAGTGTTCCGATAAACTTTCTCTCAAAAGTTTAATATTTGGTATGAAGTTTACTTTTCTATGGACAAACCATTGGAAGAGTGAGTCGTCTATTCACCGTCCAATCTACACCAAGGATGTAGAATAAAGACAGAAAGAAGGTCGCTCTCCAAAGACAGAAGAGATCACGGTGTTAGAGGGGACCCCCTTTCCCATGACCTGCAGGGCTGTACTCGTCTTCAGCGCCCGAACGCTCCTTTATTCCAGTCCGTCCCTTTGTGTGTGGCAACGACATTCACGCTAAAACAACTCCAACGGCCTCGGTGATAATCCAAAAAAAGACAAGGATAGCTCCTTTTTTTACATCTATTATTTCCTGGAGAATTCCATTTGCATCCGTTCACTGTATGTGTCGACCTGTTTGCAAACTTCTGCTGTTTTAGCGCTCGGCGTTGCGTCCTCTAAAGCCTCCATCCAAACAAAGAAAGTGACATAACGGCATTGTCTGAGAGAAATCCTGCTTGTCACGTTCCGCTCGGATGAATGGGCTGAATTTATTTATATTAAAATGAGTGGATCTGATATTGTGTCAGCAGCCAGGCCCGTGTTTGGGAACAGCGTTAGATTATCACCATGGAACTCGTGCGGAGTCGTACTTACTTTAGCTTAAGGGGTAAGACGGAGTGTGTTTGGAGAGTTACTGATGGAAAAGAGCAGCTGGATAAAAGAGGGAGATAAGAGGGAGTTGGACGCGGATGAGTACAGTAAGGAATGGGAGAAAGTATAAAGAATGTACAAAAAAGGAGGGGAAAAAGATCAGAGGGGGAAAACAGTGGAGTGGTCGGCTTTTCTAATGTTAAAAGCATCAATAGTGAAGCCTAAAAAGGCTTTTAAGGGACTGTCTCTTATCACTCTGCCTTCATCTTCCCCTCGTTTTATCCGTTCTCTTCCACTCTTAAGACAAAGATGGAGACAGGGATGCAGCGCTTTGATGCAGACAACAGCTTTCACCATCAAACCATTGACAGGAGATGAGCTCAGTGAGTCCGACTGCACAATTACATGCACACAAACAATCGATCAGTAGTTTAGGGGTTACGCAGCCTCGTACCTGCAGAAGAATGCTGCGATTGTTTGATGGAATTGTTGCAGCGGTTCTACTGGACTGTTCTGTTGGTGTCATTTATATCAGTGAAGAAAACATTTAACACTTCCATACGGTTCCTACAAACTATGGGTATGGACTTTTTGGGTCAAATCCAATTCTTTTATGTGCTTGTTCATATTATACGTTTTTTAACATATAAACAATACTGATATTATTCATTTCTTACATAAGTATGTGAACAAAACAAAGGCTAAATTCCTAATCCTGCTGCCACCGTCTGAGATCAGACGGACTAAACAAATGTACTTTTCATTAAACTCATGACATAATTCATCCTAAAAGTCATAACATTATATCTGAAAGACTTTCCACTCATTATGACATACACCTTACATGGTATAGGCATGTATAGCGTAAAGGGCCTTGCCCAAGGGCCCACCTGGGAATTGAAACGGCAACCTTCCACACCAAACTCTATAAATCTATATGAACAGAAGTTACACAGCGACAACATGAGGCAAAGAAAAAGGGTAAACGAAGAAATTAAATGAAGGATAACAGCAACATGTGACCTACTTTGTAGTCTTATTAGCTCCTCCCACATTAGGACCGCTAACACTGTTAGTAGCGACTGGATAGCTTATTGGTTTACACCACTGACTTTGGTGCAGAAGGTTGCCAGTTTGAATCCCAGGTGGGCCCTTTACACTATACATGCCTGTACCTTGTAAGTCACTTTGGATAAAAGCGTCAGACAAATGTAATGTAAAAAAACAACAAAAAAAAAAAACACTGATACTGTAGGTGTTGCCACGGGCAACAACATGTTGTGAAAACGACAGGAAATGTATGTCTTACATCATAATGAACGTACGTACTCCAAATAAAATTAAACGCATTGCATCTGACTACGGCATTTATCAGATTACTCGCAGTTTTGTACGGTCGTGTAAACGGGTTCAGACACAATAAACTCATTTTTGTTCAGGGGCCACATTCAACTAAATTTGGTCTGAAGTTGCCGGACCAGTGAAAAAATAACATAATAATATATAAATAATGTCAACTACAAACCTTTCTCTATGTTTTAGTGCGAAAAAAAGTAAAATTACGTTATGAAAATGTTTACATCTACAAACTATGCTTTCAAACATGAACAAACTGAAAAATAAGTGTAATTTTAACAATATTCCGCTTCTTATCATTTCCAAATGTTCATTATAAATTACACAGTGGATCTACAAATACACAAAACATTTAGTACCAGGAAGAATATTGTTAAAACTGAATTTAATTTTCTTAAAACATTTCAGGTTCTTTATATTTATTCAGATTATTTACATTTTTTGTGAAATTATACTTTCTTCTACTGCCAACACGTGAAAATATCTACATTTACAAAGAAAAGAATTTGGAGTTTGGTATTTATAGGTTATTATGATCGTATGCATTCCACACATTCGTTCCAAGGGCCGGACTGGACCTCTTGGCGGGCCAGATTTGGCCCCCGGACCGCATGTTTGACACCTGTGCAATAAAACGTGTCTGGTGTCCTGTCCTGTCCCATTTTGTCCACTTTCTGATTCACTACCAGCAGGCCATGCACAGGACCGTCCAGCTTTTGTGTCCACGAGGGTTTGCACAAACATTCAGCGCAGTCGTGTAAAAAGGCATCGGCTGGAAAGAAACCCAGATGAAAGGCGTCTTTTTTTAACTCATAAAAGAAAAGAAATAGAAACCCAGTGAAGAACACTCTGTCGCACACACAGGAGAAGCTCAGGGATATGTGAATAGCTCAAGTGTAAATGCTCTTTTACTGCTGCCGGTGAGAGTCGAGCAGGGAGACCAGCGTCAAGTGTGTGAAGACTCAATGGAAAGGCTAAAAGTCACCATGTGAACAGAGCAGCCCAGGCAAAAACATGCTTTAGACGAGATAAAAGACCCACGGATTGTCCTTTTACTGATGTGACAGACGTGTGAGTGCGCTCTCACAGCAGGTGCACTAACCCAGAGCAGGACATTTTAGGAGGAGGGACTGTGTTTCACTTATTTTACTATGAAAACTGTTTTATTCATCTTCACAAAAACATTCAGCTCTGATTTGTGCATCAAATATGAGCACTTATGAACAGGGAAACATGAACGTTATTTCTCGCTCTGCATCAGCGCACCGGTGAATGTGTCATTTTTTTTAGTCGAGCTGTGAACTGAAACAGGGGCTAAGTTATTAAAGATCAGACTATTGATAAAGTGGAATGAAGAAAACAGATTTATTATGGGCTCGTATTGTGCACAACAGCCGTCTCCAACTCTGGAGCTTAACGACAGACATGAACTAATGATTAAAAGTGACCTTAACCTATCTGACTGTTTCATCATTCATTAATATAATCTGAAACGATCAGAGTAGAGTTTCAGAGAAAAGGTAATTAACAGATGTGGAGACTGGAAAAATACTGTTGAAGACATAACCTTGGATGATTTTTTGAGTTAGAATTTTTTTTTTTAACCTCAAAAACACAGAAAAACTTATGAATACAAACAGCAGTCTTATGGTTTTCTCTGGTTTCTGGCAAACGCAGCATTTTTTGCATCATTTTGGTTCAAAACTACAACAATATTTTCTCAGTACCTATGATGTAAACAGAGACAGCCTCACTTTCCTGTTAGTGGTTCCATTAATGACCTATATTTTAGTTTCATAATGAATTGTCAAAACCAGCTCCAAAATTCCTTGTGAAAAAGTGGAGAAAACAATGTAAAATCTTCAGACGTTTGTATCAGAGTCTAAACTTTAATAGGTCAGACTGTTAAAGTCTTGCCCCTGGTTTGATTATGTGTTTGTTTTGTTTTTTTTAGTGTGTCTAAGTGTGCACGTACCTTCAGTGTTCTCAGGACCACCAGCTGGATGGTGCCTCGTACGTTTCCCTCCTGAGACATCGAGCGGCGCAGAGTCTCCATCGCCACATGATTGGAGCGTCCCAGCAGCGACTCTCCGTTCACCGCCACCAGCTGGTCATTGATACGAAGCCGTCCGTCCTGTTAAAAATACACATTAAACCTTCAATAAAACCTAAAAGTGCAACAACCAAAGCAAAATACAAACTCATTTCTGTCACGGTCCACCACGGCGTGGCTGCAGACCCCTCCCTCAGTAATCTCATTACTCCCACTGTACGACAATTTTTTTTTTATTGTGAATGAATGAATGAATGTATAATAATAATACATCAAAGTTGTATAGTGCTTTTTTTGGACACTCAAAGACGCTTCACATTGAAACACAACAAAGAGAACAGAAAAACAATTAAAACAATTATAATTAAGCAAAAGCCACTTTAAACAGATGAGTTTTTAGAAGTGTTTTAAAGTTTTCTAGTGCGTCCAAGCATATATATATATATAATACTAATATTATATAATACCCTGAGCTACATTTTCAGTACAAACCTTCAATTGGACTAAACTGTGAACTGATTAGATTCTGGAGGCCTGAGACACAACAGAACACACTTTGAGTCACAACTACCACCCCTCCAGAGAACTGGTTATGATGTAAATAAAGTGGATCCATCCGACTTAACCCATAAACAATCATTACTAAAACCACCCACACCTGTTGATCCATTAATCCTGTCTATACATGTGAATAGTAGGAAAATACACTTCTTCATGTTTTCATGGTCATCAGATGTGACCCATTTGGATGTTCAGAGGCTCCGTAGTTACCATGGAAACACCATCATCTTCTATAACACTGATTCCCCAGTAAAACCCATGGAGTTGGATCAGAACCAGTGAATGGACACATTGGGTTTATGTTATCTTAGAGTTTTTTTCTGTTTGTGATATAATAACCCTCAGCTTCAGTCTGAGTCTTTATGAACATCTACATGATCAGTGAATTAAATATAGGAAAATACCTGATTTAAACTGAAAAACCCAAAAAAAATGAAGATAATGTTGAAATAAAAAGTGCTAAATCACTTAAGGATAGTTAAATAAAGAGAAGAATTCATTTGAGAACTGACACAAAAGCAGCACTGGGTGTTTATGGGTTAATATATTATATATATTATATTACATTATATATTTATTTCTTATTTCAACCTGTCTTAAAATTGTATTTGAATTTTTAATCAATGTGAAGCACTTTGGGCTACAGTTTTTGTATGAAAGGTGCTATACAAATAAAGTTTATTATTATCATTATTATTATTATTATACATGCCTATACCTTGTAAAGTGCTTTGGATAAAAGCATAAGCCAAATGTAATATATGTATAAGATATCAACAATCATGGATGTAAAGTCATTTTAGGTCAATTTAATCATAGTTTGGTGTATGATCATTGTTTTGGTGTAAAAAAAAAAAAAAAAAAGTCAAATGACACATGAATGGTTACATTTACAGACTAGCCTTTTACAAAACAATGTGAATAATCTAAAAAAAAAAAATGAACAATTTGGTATGTCTTAATAGAAGTATGAAGAATTTGACCAATATTCTACCTGTTACTAAATGTTGTGCATATTTGTCGATCCACTGCGTTCTGTAAGCTGTGATGCACATATGTAAATGATAAGTAAATTGCACTTATTTTTCATAAGAATTTTCAGAATTTTTGATCATGTTATGTTAAACTAGAATGGCCCTCAGTAGAGTGCAGACCTCCGCCAAGTGCCCCTCATTTATTTGGATTTATTTTAAGATTCTGAAGTCCATGGACTATATGAGAAACCATGAGTCGCCATCTGGTAAAGACCCAAACATCCACCATCGACCAAATGCATCTACCGATCTAAACTATTGACCCACTAATCCTATCTATCCATGTAAATAATTGGTGTAAAATGCAGTTTGTCATATTTTCAAGGTCATCAGATATGAACCATTTGGATGTTCAGAGGCTCCGTCGTTACCATGGAAACACCATCATTTTCCACAACATAGATTCACCAGTAAAAGTTTGATCGATAACAGTGAATGGAGATGCTTCTTTTATGTTCAGTTAATGATATATTTTACTGAAAAAGTTGTTTTTTTTTTCAGTTTTTATTGAATAACAATTGAACTTACTGAGCTTTTATGAACATCTATATAATCAGTGAATTAAATACAGAAAATAGATTATTTTTACTGGAAAAAATACTGATTTCAGATAATAATACTATAATTAATGGTGATAAATCAATTAGGAAAGGTTAAATACATTAAAAAAATTCACTTGGGAACTGCCACAAAAGTCACACTGGGTCCTTATGGGTTAAACCTCATATGCTAACAGTGCATAACGTACTTTTGTTTAATGGCAGAAGATGCATCCTACTTGAGTGGATCTCTGGCACACCCCCTAAGCTCTCACAGTGGGTACAAGCTACAATAGAACTTATCCCTCTGGAAGTAATGACCTACCTTTATTATTTTATAAAACCTGGCCCCCATTCTTGAATTACATAGTATCGGTGAATGCACAGACCGTGCAGAAAGGCCCCTCTGGACCTATTTGGACAGACACACCTACAGAATCACACACTTGAGTTCTGTTATTAACCAAACACTACACTGTAATATCTCACGCTTGGTTACTTGTTTTTGTACCCTCTTAACTGTCAGTTTGAGTTTTCAATGCTGTTTTATGTTTTTCCTTTGTTGTTGCTTATTTCTTTCTTCATTTTATCTTTCCTCAGCGTGTTTTTATTTATTTATTGTTCTTGTCATCATGTCGGAGTTTTTTTTTGGTTTTTTTTTTTGTCTTTGCTTAATGTTGTCTGAACTGAAAAAGTAATAAAGATACCATTTAAAAACACACACACACACACATCGGCAAGTGTAATCTGGGGTTTCATGATGTGGGAAACTTTGTATCTTGGTATGTTATACCAACTAGAAATGGAACATTCATGTAAATAATGAAGTTCACCAATAGAGTGAGTACAGTGTTCGAAATATTGAACATCATATAATTATTCCCAGTGCTTTAATCACAGGACAATGGATTTACTGTATATATATATATATATATATATATATATAGTTTTTTTGTGTAATACATATATGTATCATAATGCATTGTGTATTGTATTGTATTGTAGCCCATATATGTGTCTAAATCTGTATCAAATTGTCCCACGGAGCAGAGATGCCCAACCCTAAAAAAACCTCAATTCTGTACTTTGTGCAAAGAGCAATAAATTATCAAGTAACCAATGGACTATAATTTACCACGTCACAAAGTACCATGTTGAAAAGACAAAGCGGACAATTTTAGCCACGCCAAATCCCATCTATAACACCACCAGTGTGGCCAAGATAACACCAAGCTTTTAAGAAAAATAAAAAAAACTTTAAGGAGGTTGAATGAGGCTAGCATGCTCATCTTATGGCTGAGGCAGCAAAACATGGCAAGATAAAATAAAACAAGCAATAACGAGCACAATAACAATAAGACATTTTCTGCATTAATTTACTACACTCATAAATTGGGCTAATTTTAATATAGCAAATATACTGAAAAATTAATCACCGAGACCCTATGGGAATATAGAAATATGCTGCCTCCCCAAACAAACATAAGTAATCACATAAACATACCGCACAGTGGGCTTTGGTGTGACTCAAAAGGTCACGTCACAATAACAATTAGCTGTTTTGGTGCATATCATGGCATTTAACAGCAGCATGACAACTTCTCAGCTCAAAGTAAGTAGAAATGACTCCAAATATCTCCCACCCGAGTACCAAACAGAGAGGTTGCAGGATGTGAGATGACCAGTTTTTATCTAAACCGAGCCTAAGACATTTCACACCCCCGTAGCGGACCTACTGTGTGTGAATGTGTGCATGTGTGTGTTCAGCAAGGCCGTTCTTCAGCAAGGAAAGACAATGCTGAAAAGCCAAACTTCCTTCCTGTCTGAGCGATACCATGAGCCAATAATAACACATACACATGCACACACGGTCTATTTTCTTCCATCCCTCTCTTGCAACTTGAGGACAGCACACAGAGATCAGACAGGAATGGCCCATGTGACTGATAAACACCCACAGACATACAGGCAAAGCCCTGTCTAGCAGCAGGACAGACTGGGAAAGGTACACACACTGGATACTCACCTCACTGCCTCAGGAGGATAAATGATAAGAAAAACAGCAGATTTTTATATAACCAGAGAGAGTGGTAATATGAAAAATGGACTGTGTGTGTGTAATGTGCTGAGGATAACTGTAACTAATATCTGGTCAGTATAATCAGTATATTCTGGTGCAGGGGTCTGCAACCGACAGCTTCTCCATGTGTGTCTCTCCAGTGGCCTTAACACATAAGGAACAAATTTACAAGACGAAAAATTATTTTGCAACATTTTGCTCACATTGTTCTTGATCTAAAGCCATTCTTACATTGTCCAAGTGTAAAAATGGGCAGCCTATACACAGAGTAAAAACATATTTTTAACATTGCATAAACCTTAAATGTGTATCATATGCTACATTAGGGGCTGGTGCCTTTTGGGCAAATTCCAAAGCACAGAGTCAGTTTGCATTTGCTTATAGCCTCTTTCTAAGTAAGTACATATGACAGTATAGGCCAACAATCTCTACTGTTGTCTAAATGCACCAAATATTGTGTTATTGTAATGGGAGTGCAAAGTTAAAGAACCAAATAATCGTATCACACAGTAGCCACCTTGTGGTAAAATGTACAAATGGTTCAATTTTGTTTTTCTGGCTCCAGAGAGATTTTCTTCCTGTCAAGCAAAAAAAACATTTTTAAAAATGGCTCTATAGATTGTATAACTCGCCAACCCCTGCCCTAATACAACCAATAAAGGCATATACAAAAGTCATCAAAATGCAAATCAGGCTCGAAATGTGTTGTATGATTAAAGAAAAACAGCCCATTTTTAACGGAGGCCGCCATTCCACAGGAGAATAATAATTTCCCCGTTCATTTGTGGACCACCATCCCTGTGATTCCACGATTAGTATGCATTAAAATAAACAGCAAACAGCCCATTAGGGGTGTTCAAAGACAAACTTTGACCTTGTGTCCTTCAAAAGGAAGGCTGTCCCGTACTTAATTTATCAGAAACAATGCTGACCTCAGCTGGACCAAGTGAGTTACTACTGTTGTTTACGCTCTTTTATGAAAAGCAACGCAATTCAGGACTGAATTATGTAGCAATTCTCCCACAGAGAGAAGTCTAGTGGAGCATACAATCAAAGGAAAGAAGACAGACATGTTGAAAGATAAAAGTGTGGCAGCAGACAGAGAAGAAGATGTAGATGTGGATGGGTTACCAAAGTAGCTGATGATGGTAGGGGATAGGTGAGCTGCAGACAGATGGCCAGCAGACGAACAGCAAGTGAGATAGACAGGCAGAAGACAGACCAAAGCATCCCACGCTTAATTAATTAGAGAGAGAAAACACTGCAGGGCTCTCAGCATCTAACATTCCTACAAGAAACACCCACACTTAAAAACCCAGACACGTGCAAAAGCAAGCATGTACACACACACTATAGAAGAGCACTGTATTACCCTTTTCCACAGCTTTTTAGATGGGGGACACTGAAGAAAACAGCTATTAAAAGAGCAAGGATGGAAGTAAATGACTTGGGTAACAAGAGGAGGGGGGAGATGACAGGAAGAAAATACAGAGGAGAGGAGAGGAGAAGAGAGGAGAGGAGAGAGGAGAGGAGACATGAAGCAGATATGAGGCGAAGATCAGACAAGAGGAGATGAGTCCAGATGAGGTAGAGATAGATGGTTGAAGAGGAGCAGAGAAATGAAGTGTGAGATGAAAAAAGAGCAGGATGTAGAGAGAGAGAGAGAGAGGGAGAGACAGAAAGAGAGTAGGAGGAAAAGAGCAGCAGGAGGAAGGGGGGGGGGGGGGGGGCCG
>JAPSES010000019.1:9645627-9658080 GCA_029822895.1 Maxillicosta whitleyi | reverse complement strand
AAGTAATGGTACTAATGTAATGATGAAGTAATGGTACTAATGTAAGGAATGATGAAGTAATGGTACTAATATAATGAATAAAGAAGTATTGATACTAATTTAATGATGAAGTAATGGTACTAATGCAATGAATGATGAAGTATGGCACTAATGTAATGATAAAGTAATGGTACTAATGTAAGCAATGATGAAGTAATGGTACTAATGTAAGGAATGATGAAGTATGGTACTAACGTAATGATGAAGTAATGGTACTAATTTAATGAAGTAATGGTACTAATATAATGAATGATGTTCAAATGGATCGTGTGGATGTGGACAGGTGTCTGGATCAGCACTTAGGTTGGTCTAATGTTCTAAAATACATGTTCCTTTCACTTTATGTCTGTTTTTCCTTCTATACTTCTTGGGTGTTTTGTTTATGTATTTATTTATTTGCTACGTATGGGCAAAGAACCAAATTATGGTAAGTTCATTTACCTTGATTTTCCACCTGACAATGAACTTTTTTTTTAACTTCACAAAAGTAATAAAGTCTTATAATGTCCCCTCTTTCTTGCCTGTATATGTTTAAGTGTCTCTATGTGTCTGTAAATATATATGTGTGTGTGTGTGTGTGTGTGTGTGTGTGTGTGTGTTATGTATGCATTTTTATTTTTTTGAGTGTGTAATTAACCTTCCTTTTCTTTTATTATCACCACACTATCATTGTGTTCTATGGTATTCCCATGACTCGTTCTGAAAATCCATTCCAGTAATATTGTATCCCCTGAAATATCTCTGTTCGACTTCATTTGTTAAATGGAAATGAAATTAAAAATTTGATAGCAAAACAAAAGTCTTGTCATGTCCTCCAATAACATAAGACTAAAGCATTTCTACGAGTGAACTATAAAGGGTAATAATTGACAAAATAACACAGTCCATTCAGTTCATTTACATATTTTTTCGCGCACAAATATCTGTATTAATTTAAAATATATGAAAATAATCCAACAATAGTGAAATAATAAGCAGCTCTGAGTGTGTTGACAGATGAAAAAACTAAATTTAATCACCAAAACAAGAATGCAACCCTTAAATGAGGAGATGGCTGCTGGTAATTAGAGCATCTCTCATTAATATGTGATCAACACAGAATTCAATAAATCACAGCGGTGTCAGACAGAAAATGGTTTCCTCCATAATTCCACAAAACAGCCCATAAAAAAACAAAAAAAAACCCCCAGAAAAATACATTCACTACATGTTGGGCGAAATGACCTGTTGAGCTGCGCCCTAAATCTTCATGGGGTCTACCTCATATTTGATTTAGTCACACATCATTCTGTTTACTCCAGATTTTTACACTCTCCATTGACTGAGATAATTCACAAATCAAGCTTTTCTTCACTGAGAACCGCGCGCAGGCATTTACCCCAGTCGTAAGCATAAAATTGGCATTTATCTTCATTAGAGACGAATGCTTGTGTGGTACAGCAAAAATACATTGACATATCCTTTCTCTGATACATACAGCCAGGCATTTATTTGTCTATTTCTCAACTCATTTGCGTCACCGGCAGAAAGGACATAAATAAAACACAGGCACATCATCACAGACTTTCCAGTTACACGGTATGTGCTCACTTGTCAGTCAACACCTTATAAATGGCACAAAAAGGCAGCGGGAGTAAAGGAAAACAGACTCGCATAGGCAGAAGTTCCATGCGCCCACACAGAGGCTTACAAAATATACATCAGGGAGAATCACAACTTCCCGTTAAATTGAGCTGTCGCAAAACGCCATCACCACGAGGCACTCTCAACCAAGTCAAATCTTTCTTCAGAGAAAATGTCTCCATTGATAATTGAAATGCATGTTGAAATTTTCACATCTCCTTGGTGGATTTGCTCTGCAGCTTGCTGTAATTACTTGCCTGCTTGTAACTGCTTTAATGCACCTGCAGTAAAGGCTGATTTTCTTTTCTTTTTTTTTTTTTTTTTATCAACACAATCAAAATATGTGAATGCCCTGTCCTACTTCTGTATGTTGTGAGATAGCAAGGCCGTGTGGTGATTTAGATCAAGGTCTAGACTGCAGATGTCTCTGTAAATCTGAGGAGGTCTCAGTGGAGTGAGCCTCGATTGGATTAATTACTGGTAATTACTCACTCCGAGCGCTGCAGAAAGAGGGTCCATCCTAAACAATTACTTTTATCTTGTATATCACGTCAGAGCTGAGAGATAAAAGGTTCTCTTATCAGCGTGGATTGTCAGGTTTTTTAAGTTTTAATGCGGATCCGTCCTGTAACAACAGTATTTTTTCTCAGCTACAGGCAGATGATGTTGCTCTGAATTTAATAAATTGGATCTCGAGTACCGTTTCGGGTACTGGAAGGTAATTTTCATTTTAATTGAACATTGTGAATGTGCTTAATTGTGATAGACTTGAGAGGAAAGGAGAAATGAATAAAGGAGAAATAAGCAGAAAGGAGGCGAAATTCAGAGGAACACAAAATGAGGAGAAACACAGAGAGGAAAAAAGAGAAGAAACAAGGAGATGGAGAAATGAGAATGGAAGAGGTGAAACTAAGAAAAAACAAGGAGAACTCAGCTTAATTTGACAGTCTTTCGTTCTTGTTTTGGTTATTTTTTTGTCAAGGACATTCTTTAACAAACACTAGGTCTTCGACAGGAGACAATATGCCTTATATGTCAAAACTCTTTTAAGAGCTCTGTCTTACTCTCAAAAGAATCAGGGGTTTTTGAAAGATAA
This sequence comes from Maxillicosta whitleyi, assembly GCA_029822895.1. Taxonomy (NCBI): domain Eukaryota; kingdom Metazoa; phylum Chordata; class Actinopteri; order Perciformes; family Neosebastidae; genus Maxillicosta; species Maxillicosta whitleyi. Next base: position 9,655,322 of record JAPSES010000019.1, on the reverse strand, counting down.
AAACACAGAAACTAATCACTTTCCTGACTTAATCAAATTCTGCCTAGTCCATTATTAATGGATATAATTTGCAGAAATACTTGGTTTCGGTCTTCTGTCTATCCTATGTCTTTGAATGCAGAATCTCTGTAACCACTGTGTTTTTTGGGGGGTTTTTTTGTTTTGTTTTTTTTACTATTAATTATTCCATTTGCACATATAGAAAATGTTATCAATCACATGAACTGAAGTGAAGCTGCATCACACTATATTTCTTAAAAACACTGTTGACTTAAATCTTGGCTGCTTTATTTCTAGCTTGGAAGGGATTTGCTCCTGTAAAATCAAGAGAGAGCTGTCCACAGTTACAGCAGCAACACTTGTTGCCAAAGTCTAAACTGTTCAGAGAGACAATGAAACAGAGGATGAGTACTGACAGCTGTGCGTTTTCTCTTACATTTGCAAAATGTGATTAAATGGCCTGGCTTGTGTTTCTATTGAGAGTCTTTTAGCATGTGGGAGGGGATTAGATGTTAAAGGCAGAAATTAGAAACAGGCAGGGAAAACTGAATTGTGCAAAGGGTTTTATTTGTTTATTTATTTATCTATTTATTTATTATTTTTTGTCCTATCTTTCATTTCGGGCTCTAGGCAGAAGAGCTGAAATTTCACAAGACAAGATATTTCAATAGCTCACCCAGTCTTTGCAAAGTTGGTCCAGTAAGTCATGACGACTGCACTCAGCATCACATCGTTCTTGGAGAAGTTACAGTTGAACAGATCAGTGGGTCCCACCATGGGCACGCCAAACACATAAGGCACCTGCATCAACACATAAATAAATACGGAGAAACTTCAGCATCGTTTAATGTTGCCTCCAACATTTACATTTTCTACAGCCACCACAAACAGAAACCTCAAATCCTATTACAGTCTGCTTTAACTGCAATGAAAATAAACAGGACAGAAAATTTATTCTGACTTACCTATGCCTGATTTGCATATTTTCTATAAATGCAAAGTCTGTGGAGTTGGCAACTGAGTATTTTATTACATGTTTGTTGTACATAATTGTATATGGCAAATTAAATCTGACTGGAGTCATTTATAATCATCTGGAATGAATTCAGCTTACATGTGCACAAATGGAAACATAAACAAGTGTATACCAAAATGTGCAAAAACATATTAGCACAAAAAGTATATTAATTTGGTTGCTGTTTGGGTGCTGCAAAGCTACCTTTAAATTCATTCCTGCAAAAATCAAGCATTTCTCTACCATCCGTTTCAATTCCTGCTTAGTTCGTTACGTTTTATAACTACTTACATCACAACAAGTGCACATGGTCAAAGGTCAAAACCTGTGACGAACAGTCCCCACGAGTCCACCATAATTATTTATCATCAGCAGCAGTCGTAGTAAAAACTGAAAAATATGTCCAAACTTTGAGCCGATTACCTAAAATGTTCCGTTGTTGGTTGTATTGACGAACACAAGTGGCTGAACGGGACCGAAAGCATGATCAACATCCTGGAGGGGGCGGGGCTTCAAGTGGCTCAATTGTACTTAAAGGGCCAGCGCTCAAAACGACTCGTGTCATTAGTCAACAGGGTTTAGGTAGACTACAGGGAAATGTTTTAAAATAATATAGTATACCATTTTAAAAAGCTAGATATCATTCTTTTAAGAAAAGAAATACATACATTCTATCAATATACAGAAAGATGCAACATCTTCAAATCAAACATTTAGTAAAATTAATTACTCTATAGGAAACTGTTTGTTTTAAATCATAAATAAACAGAATATATAATAATCCAAAGTAGGTTAACAATCTTTAGCTACATTTTTTATTGAGATCTCCCAAACCACACATTCTACCATTTTGGCGACACATTGGAATTGAACCTATGCAATGTCACATTTATTTCATTATCAGTTTTTCTACATCATGTTGCTGAAGAAGACAACAGTTGTCTCTGTGGTGTGTTGGGCTGTTAACCAAAAGGTTGGTGGTTCATGGACAGCAGTACTTTATCCCTTCTTGATCGTTCTACCTCAAGAGCTCAGTAGATTCTATCTAGGACCGACTGACTGAAATAACCCCAGATAATAACATTATCACCACAGGTTTGTGCACAAGGCATGATGGGTAATCACTCTGGAATAGGGTCGATTTGAACTCATTGGACCACATGATCTTTTCCCAATGAAACACAGTCCAATCTTATGCTCTTTATCAAACAGATGGTTGTTTTAGAAGTAAGAACATTCCCTCCGCATTAGTTTGAGTTAATAAATAACCTGTTGCAGCTGAAACATAAGATCCCCAGGAGTAATTCTGCAGTGGAAGGATATTAGGTATTTGCTTAGTTAAATCCTCGTGGTGGCTTTTTTAGTCTAGGCTGTGTGTTGCTACTTTCATGCTATGTTCTGCTTACCTCGTCCCCATGTGCAGAGTCAGCCCACGGTGGTGTGGCATCACTCTGGCAGTGGTGGTAAAAGGAGTAGAAGTAGGTGGGCGATCCATATTGAGCATGGAGATCAGCAGTGGCAATCGCTGGCGCCACCCATTGGTGGTCTGTGAACAGTGCTACCAGAGTTTTCCGCCGTGTTTCTGCGTTGTCCCGGTCAGCCCAGTCCGTGTACATGAACCTGAGGTAGATATGATTAACATTAGCCAATAAGCACCAGTCAGTTAAGAAGTAATGCATAAGCCGATACCTTATACATGTATTATTTTTTGTAGACTGTCTTACCTTATGCTCTCTCTTAGTGTATCTCGGCCTTCTGGGTATCCATACAAACTATCCACAAAGTCTGAAACAGCAAAGTCAAAGTCCTCAGCAGTGACGCCATCCTCTGAGTCCACAATGCCTTCCACAAACTTCACCCCCTCACCCTGATTAACCCCCAGCATCACGTCGTAGTTCAAAAACTCTCCTTGCTCCATCAGAATCTGGGGGTCATCAGGTATAACATCACCATCAATCACCGGGGCAAAGGCTGTATGATATTTTGCTGGAGTTATGTTCTGCTCCACGAGTTCACGGTAACTTCGGCCCTGGAGGCAGGCGACCAGTTGGGTGCTGTCGTCGATCCCACATCCCACTCGCTCACCAAGTTGTCGAGCGTACTTGCTAGGCTGATAGTTGACAGCCCAACTGGCTAAAGCACTCCCACTCTGAATGATGGCCCGGTGAAACAAGTCTGAAGCAGATATGAAAACATGCATTAATAAAAGCACATGAACATACATCAGTACATGCATGGATGCACCCTGTAAATACACAACCATTAGGGTACCCATATAGATTGTTTGACAATACATTTATACACGTAAACAGATGCAAAACAAGTGTTCCCACAGATATTGCGCTGTTGTCTTGCATTATTTAAAAGCCTGACAGTTATGGTTACAGTATGGAAAGCAGGAGAGACTTAAAAGTTTAAAACAATATACCTCTCAGCAATTTTATTCTCTGCATTCAGAGGCATAGTGAGAGATTTTAAGCTTTAGTGGGCTATATGTTTTTGTGTTACTGGGCAAAAATTCCATAAAAGCCTTTTAGCTTAATGCAATTCAAGAGAGCTGAGAGGAAGTGAGACATCTGCAATGCCTCGTGAGCTTTAGAAAATCTCATGAGGGTAGATTTAGGCCAATACAAAGCTGATGTTCCGAAAAATACAAGCAGTGGTCAGTGCATTTGCATTGTGCAACCATTCACACCTACGATGTTTATCAGTTAAAGATAGCTTATAGCACCAAGAAAGTCACAGTTTGTGGTAAAGATAGGGAAGAAATATAAAATTTTGTGTTAAAAGGCTCACTGGACTGCATCTCTCATCACAAGTGATACACGTCATTAACATCAAAACAGCCGTTGTTTTGGAACATTGTACCTCAATGTTCAAGAATAAGCTAATAAAATATTAAAAGAAGTGAAAATGACTATAAGTCTGGTCATGTTGACAGTTACAATGACTTCACCTCCGTGACTTTCAGGCATGTAGTCTTTCTATTTACATATTTTCAGTTTGATACTTCAACAGTTTTCCCACAGACTTTGATGATGTAAAATTATCTTTTGATAATTAGAAGAACGTGGTAGCACCGACTTACATGCACAGGGTTCATTTTCAATTGGACTTGTTTTTTCCTGATTTCCATAGATTTAAACTTTGTAAAAGATGACTTAATCCTAGTTCATGTTTCTAAAAACAGTTATCGTGTAGGATATTTACAGTATCCATGCGTCTCCCTTACCCTCAGAGTAGTGAGACAAGGTGAGCAGGCTGACACAAGAAGCTCCAGCTCCAGATCCGAACACAGTGACCCTGTTTGGATCTCCTCCGAAAGCTGCAATGTTCTCCTTCACCCAACGCAAAGCCTGAATCTGATCCAACAAGCCATAGTTCCCTTTAGCTGCCTGGTCCCCTGTACTAAGGAATCCTATAGATAGAGGAAAAAAGTACGTCAAATCATACCTTCAATGCTTATAAAACATTCAACAGTTAACAAAGTCTTGTGAAACCTTTGTACATCAACCTGAATGAGGTATTATTGCTTGGTTTTTGTAGACAGAACGTGTTTACCTGACAATAAAATAGCATATGAACAAAACGGTTGTGCATTTTTTGTTGGATTTAATAGGATTAAGAATGCACACCTCCCATAACACCTACATTTAATATAAAAAAAATAACATGCTCGCAGTTATCATTAAATCAACAGGGTATATTCATATTCATGTGGGTATCAATTTACAAACACACAAAAATAAACCTATACATGCTTGCAGTTACAATAGCAGCCATCCCTTAATCCCTTTACTGCTGACATTGTTAAGTAAGCACAAAGGGTCCTAATGGCTCACTCCATAAGTGTATATCTCATTACTGCAGAAGCTCATTTCTCAGAACCATAAGCTTAGCCTGAACACATAGAATATAACACACAAGAAAGACAATGTTGTTGAAATAATACGCTTCATCACCTATATGCAGTTGGTTAAACGCATCATTCAAGGCAGGGTATTATTTTCAAATCATACTGTAATAACCATAGCCTTTGTGCACTGTATACGTTTCATATGTAGATGTGGGTCAGGTTTTACATTTTTACTATTTACTTTCCTCTACAGACATGCTCCAGTTGCATCTAATTATAGAAAACAACAATTAATTATGACCTTCATCTCAACAACAGCCCGGCTCACCTCACGTATCTACCTCAACATGACAATGATGACGAAGGAGGAGGAGGGAGAGGAGGATGACACTGGTGCAGTGGACAGTGGTGATGAGGATGAAGATGATGATAATGGTGATGATGATGATGATGCTGTTGTGGTATAAGAAGATATAAATGAAGACACGAGTAGGGTTGGTTTTGTTTATCTCATGGTGGAAATGACAATACATTAGCAAATAGCATTATCCTCAAGGTCAGAAATGAATGGAGAGTTGTTGTTTTTTTTTTTTTTAACATTTACCAATCACATTCAGATTTACTCCATCTCATACAATCAATACTTGATGAAAGCCCTGAAATGCAAGTATGAAAGAATATATCTAATAAAACCAAATAAATACATGCTAGCCTTTTAACCTTTTAACTTTTGCTCAACTTTATATGCTCTAATTTTAGAATCAAAAGCTTTATCTAATAAAATAAGCCTTTTTCCTCAAGGGTAAGGTAGTTTTCATCTGAGTATTCTTGCTGAAACAGCATAAAATATGGGCAAGCATAAAAGTGAATAACACTAATTTATCACTGAATGAAAGTGAATAATAGAATATAGAAAAATAGAAGCAGGCTTATGAAAATTAGCAATTGAAGAAATCATATTGAAATACATTGACTTTTACAAAAATAGATCCAGTAATTTAAATTCGCCAATTACCAATCAATATTTTTACGGCATAAAAGGCCAAATCATGCTGACCACTGCTGGAATATCTAGATCAAGTAACTCATTATAAAACACACTGTGTGCACATTTTATTACAGTAACCTGCTGGCACATTTTAATTAATTTCTTCATATGAATTATTAAATAGTGGGCAAATCCTATGAGAGCATAATTTAACCCAGTCAATGGAGTAATGTGGATCCCGTGCATCTTATGACATGATTTGTATTAAGGCGTACTGTGCCCACACAAACTACTAACCATATGCCCTCATTGTCGTACAGTAAATAGTGGCCTCAAAACATGTTCTATCCCCCTTGTGGCGCTGTCCACCTGGGTAATTTTCATAATTACAACAAAATGCCTAAATGCCTGGATTCTAAGATATCCTATTTATTCAGTCTGTGAATTTTGCATGCCAGTCTAAAATTAGTAAAACCACGGGGAATCTGATTTTCCCTGTTCAGAGAGCAATGAGTCAGAGAGTCATGGAGGTAAAAAGGATCAGATTTGAGCCGATGCTAGTAGAGGAAAAAAAAAAAATATTGGCTTCAGGGGGTTTATTTCCACTAGGGACACCCATACTGAACATGTTTTCACTTAAAAAACAAAAAGGCACTTTGGATAAAAAGCAGCTCACTAATGGGTTTTTTGTGGCTCGTTGAAGGATTAAGCCTCACAGATAGTGAACATACAATGACTTTAATCACTAGGATAAAACACTGTGTTAATACAGAAAAAGACGTCTCATTTCTATGTAAACATATTTATTTCCATAACTAATTTGATAAAGGGGAAAGAGATACCTGGGAGAAAACATACAGTTAAAACTGTGAAACAGCTTTTTGTAAAAGTCCTGTTAATAGAGATTTCCATGGTTACACTGCATGTGCATTTTTAATTAATATCCATTCATCTCCCTATAGCTGAGTCCATAATATGATACCGCAGTGATGTTATTTTTCCCAGTGCACCTCAGCACTAACTGCACTGTATTGTTCCTGCTCAAAAGATAGAAGTAGGTGTTGAAGCAAAAATGCAGCCATTTTAAAACTGGACTGCACCGCTCTTGGGTCATTTAAGGCACCTTAAAAACATTCCAAGCATGCACCAGCTGACAAATAGGATACAGAACGACTAGTGTTTGCATATGGGGTCCCCTATAATGCTCGGGCAACTTAGAAATATGGCCAAGATAAATGATTTTACCCAATACTCCTAAGCGATAGTTGAGGGTTATGACAATGACATTGCCATAACTTGCCAGGACACTGCCATCCATCATGTTTCCAGTGCCTTCTGTATATGAGCCACCATGGACATAGACCATCACCGGCCGCTGACCCCCCTCCTCATGGATGTCTGAAGAAGTAAAATGACAAATTAGACAAATTAGATTAGATTAGAATAGATAGATAGATAGATAGATAGATAGATAGATAGATAGATAGATAGATAGATAGATAGATAGATAGATAGATAGATTCTTTGTCTCCTGAAATCATTTTTCCGTCAGCAGATAGATATAAATTGAGACTCTGAGTGTTCATGCTTGCCATTGTGTGTGCAGGGTCACATGCATGTGTATGAACCAATATGTATGCATGAGTGAGTCTGTGTCCTTCCCACTTCCCTCCACAAGTAAAGGCATAAACCCCATGGCGACTGACGCAGGTGTCTGCATATTAAATGTTGGTTCAACCACCGGCCTGGATAGACGGTGGAGCGGAGGAGAGCGGTGGGTTCGGTTGGGGCTCCACTTGTGTTAAACATTATTCATTTATTTAACAAGGATATCTCTGTGCCCTAACGGGGAAAGTCCATGCACCATTTCTGTTCTAAAGTCACAGCCAAAAAGCTCTGGTGTGAGCCAGTACCACTCTGTTTCCACACTGTTTCCATCTTTAAGTAAAACGATCCTAAACCATTTACTGACCTTAATCCTAATTATGGCTTCACAAATTAATGACACGGAATGACTATTTTTTTCTATCTTATGTTCTATTATTTATATGTCTACAGAAATCTTTTCACCATGAGGCTAACACAATGTATTCACACACTTACAGAGGATATCCACGCAAAAAAAAAACAAACCACTGCATAGAGTGAATGTGACCCAGAATGTGATGAGAAAGGCTCAACAAAGGAAGACAAACCAAACACCAAATGAGGAACTGAAACTCTAGAGGACAGAACATTGCATCATGATTGTGACAATTCAAACAAAGTGTCTTTTATATTGTAGTTTATTTTATACATTAATATGTTTTTTTACATGCTGGATTGAACATTTACAAAGTGGTACAATTAAATGGTCAAGTCTAGAACCAGGTCTTATGGTCATTTTATATGTTTTGCATTGAACTGATACAAAATGTGCTCTATTGTGATATGTGTGTATTTGGATATGACGTGACTTGGCACTGGCACATGAGATTTTGGTCATATGGCACAGGCCTAATCCTAACCCTGTTTGCATGTTCATTAGCTTCTGTCCCTGTGTGAATCTGTGTACACCACTGGGTTTACTCACCTTCCTCAGTGGGAACGTAGATATTGAGGTAGAGACAATCCTCGCTCTGGTGAGTGAGGTAAGTCGCTGCTATATCCAGGTTAGCCGTAAGCCAAGACGGCATCATATCTCCCAGCATGCTCCTCTCATCTAGTGACTGTGGACACACTGGAGCAAACTGCGTCACATTTCGGATTCCTGGCCAAGGTAAAGGTGGCTCGGGTGCCTGAAAGCGGCGGTCCCCTGTCGGAGGCCTGGCGTAGGGTACACCCAGGTACTGGATGACAGGCCCCAGGAGGTCAGAGGGAAGTGGGGTCAGGATCCCACGGATGCGCCCCTGTGCCGTGGAAATGACAGGCACAGTCTGTTGGGCATTTGAAGAGGCCGGATAGAAAGAAAGGACGATGCAGAGCGAGTGGAGTAGGGACAGAAACCCGAAAGGGGACGAAAAGCTCGAAGGACAAAAAGAGAGCAAAAAGGACGGGGTAGATCGCAAGGGGGGGATCATTTTCTTTAGCTTAGACATGATGATCTGTTTTGGGGTGACTTTAAGAGGGACGGAAAGGAAAACGGACAGGACCGAGGGAGGGTAAGGGTTATGACGGTGTTGACCCCTCAGAGGTGTCCAACACTCCCACTCGACTCTTGCTCAGCCTGGCCCATAGCAAACACACAACCGACAGTCCTGGCCCTTGCAAACAACCTTTCTCCTTTGTGTATTAGTCTGTGTATGTGTGCTTACTCCCGTGTGTGAGTCAGTGCTTCTGTGCCTCTGAGTGTGTTGTGACTCAGTCAGTGAGTCCCTTGAATACGTATCTGTATGTATGTGTGTAAGTGTTTAGGCAAGTGTGTGTGTGTCGATTGAGCATGTGTGTGAGTGTGTGTGGATGTGTGGATCTCTCGTTATGTAAACAGTAGCATCACTGTTCCTCTGTCACTCTTTCCTTCCGGTCACCACCATAACAAGCCTAAATCGGCTCCTAGAAAACAGAACAGAAAGAGAGGCAGAGAAAGAGAGCAGAAAGAAACGGAGAGAGAGAGAGAGAGAGAGGGACTTGATTAGTGTTAATTAGAGGAAAGACAGTGTAAAATAAATAAAATGCCACACTCATAGTAGACTCATGCATCACATTAGAAGAGGCTGTGCTACCTCACTGCTGTTCATGTTAAAAATAGATATGAGAGAGACAGATAGGGCAAATGAGATGTTGTCCGCTCAGCTTAACTCTGTGTCACAACGTCAGGGCTGCTGTGTCACACAAGAACAGCATGTGTGTATCTGGTA
>JAPSES010000019.1:9626219-9645386 GCA_029822895.1 Maxillicosta whitleyi | reverse complement strand
GGTGGTTGGGGGTGGGAGGGGGGGGAGAGAGGGTAGAGTCACGTCACACGCTTAATTAAACCCTGAACACACTGCGGGGCTCCTGACCTGCATGTAACATAAGGTAGAAAGCCTGTGACACTCACACACACACACTTTGTTCTCTATTTCTCTTCAGCAAATGCATGCACCCTCACCTTCTTTATAGGTCCCAATAACACACGCAGGTTTGCCTTTCTTTCAAAAATGCACCAACACACTCTTCGTCTCACATGCATAAACTCATGCTTAATCTGTCACTTTTCCCCTTCTCTCTCCCAAACACACACACACACACACACATATATATATGTATACAGCTGCTCCCCAGCCGACACACTGCTATCTCTCTAAGGGCCTTAGGGCAGAATATTAACACAAACACACATGCACACACACTCACAGTGAGGGAGTAACATCTTTTTTTTTTTTTGTATAATCACACACGCGCACAGTGCCACAGACGCACGCATATCCACAGGCGCACAGAGTTCCAAGCAACAAAGATATTACAGTGTTAAAAGATCACTACTTTCGCTCCTCCCATGTTAGATTGTATTGGAGTCGCCTGTCCAAGGTGCTAGTTAACATTCCAGTGGTGATCACACACACGCTGATGAATAACGCTCCATTTATCAAGGCAAACCCGCCTGCCACCCTCCCCTTGTATATTTTTATACAGACAATACAGATAAAAAACCTCTCACAGTCTTGTTCAAAATTATACTAGAGGACGAGAGCAGAATAAGAGATGGCATCTGTTCAAAAAAAAAAAAAAAAAAAAAAAAACCGCTTATGTGAGAGGTACTAGAATATCCTGCCTAAATCTCTATCGGCGCTGGAGCTGACTACGGCAAAAAAAAAAAAAAAAAACGCGCACGCACGCACACACACACACACACACACACACACACTACCTCTGTCACGCACACAAATGCAAAACCACAACCTGCATCCCCGCCGCAGTCAAAAAAATCCTCAAATGACAGAATCTGGTGGTTATCGTAGCCTACCCAGCCAGGGTGTGAGGAGTGAAATCCCACGGACCATGTTCCTGTGCGCGTCCACCGCAATATTCGCCTCGTGTTTTCGCTGCTGCGGCTTATCCGACGTGCCCGGGATGGGATATTGGGAGATATTCCTCTGCTGCTGCTGCTGCTGCTGCTGTTACTGCTGCTACTGCTGCTGATGCTGCTGCTGCTGCTGCTGGTGGTGGCACGTCTCCTGGGTGGGAATAACCCAAAATAAAAGAAATGAGGGAAAAAAAGGGGGGGAAAGAAGGAAAAGAACCTTGAAACCTCCGTAAAAGGTGAAAAAACACAGCAGCTTTGGATGTAGAAGAAATAAGATGAAGAGTTTTTTTTTCAGAGGAATACTATAGGCCCAGGACGTTTAAATGATCAATCTCCTTTTCTCCTCTCCCTCTCTCCTCCTTTCTTTCTCCTCCCTCCCTCATCTCTCTCTCTCTCTCTCTCTCTCTCTCTCTCTCTCCTGTGTGTGTCTCTTCCTCTCCCTCTCTCTCCCTAGATGCGATTGGACAGTGTGGCAGGCAGCAGCTACTGATCCAATGATACGCACCTAGCTCCGTGAGGAAGCGCAGGCTGAAGAGGAGAGAACAGAGAGAAGGCTAGAGGAAGAGAGAGGACCGACCTGTGCAGGGACACACACACACACACACACAAATGCACACACCAGCACACAAACCACATTTAGATCTCCACATCACACAAACACACCTGTAGATACTCCCGGTTTGTAGAAATCTGCTTAAAAATTAATCATATATACACACACGGTGTACCCTCAGCGGTAAAGACATGCCCACACACACCCACACACACACCTTAACACTTTCACCAATAATGCCAGAGTACACGGTGACCTCTTCAGGACCAGAACAGGCGATTCTGTCCCCATTCTATTCAGCTTTGCCTGCAAGCAGCTTTTTCCCCTAGGCCCTACGTGTGTGTGTGTGTGTGTGTGTGTGTGTGTGTGTGTGTGTGTGAGTGAGTGAGTATGGTAATGCAGCGGGTCTGCAGTCGCTACTAACTGTGTTTGGGAACACTCCTCACGTCAGCACAGCCTGCCGCAGCAGCATTCAGGACTTTCTATTCCTCTCCTCAACAATCTTCCATCCACCCATCCATCTCTTTGTCTGCCTGTCTGCCTCTCCGTCTGCCCCTGCACTCGTTTGCTTATTCCACTATGTTGCCCTCTACACATTACTCCCAAGTCTCCTCCCACGGTTAAAACAAGTCCTACGGGTAGCTTTTTCAACAAGACAATAACCCATGTGCACCAATTTGTAAAAGAAAAAGAGAGAAAAAAAGACGGAAAAGCTTTATTTTTTGTTGTACAGACTGGTTCTTGAGGATAGATTTTCAAGGATGACATTGACTTAAGGTATAAGCTTTTCAAAATCACTGAGGCCCTGACAGTAAAAGCCCTGTCACTCACTGTTATGAACCCAGACTCCCAAAAAAAAAAAAAAAGAAAGAAAGTGAAAAGAGTATTTAAGGCTGTGCTCAGGCTCATGTTGGATTAAAAGGTTAGAGATATAGCTGGAGGTTAGTCCCATACAACAAAAGAAGTTATCGTTTCAAAAACTCCGGAGCTATAGGCTAAATGTAAAGCATTAAAATAATCTACAGCGGTTTCCTCTATATCTGGAGGTAAATCAAGGATTCCATTTGGGCCAAACACACTTACTAAAATAACATATGACTGACAGTTTTCAGTGTTTTACATTTCCAGGATGGAAAATCTCAGCGGATCAGTGTTTGCTGCAGTGTCGGCTGCGTTTTCGTGTGTTGGCTAATATGAGCAGCTGACCAGTTGGGTACATGGATCTAAGCTGTTTACTAAAGCTGTCAGTTTAGAACAGGAACTAAATTTGGATCTGTTAGAATGGAGAGCCATAGTACTAAGACGCTATAGGACTTCAGGGAACACAGTGTCCACACGCCACTCTTTTTTTCTTCTTCTTCTACTTCTCTTGCTTTCAACGCAGAATGAATAAAATAAACCAAAGGAGATGGAGACTCCTTTATCTGCTAATATAAAATGCGAAGCCATGATGGGAATGCATGTCTATGGTTTGATCAGTTTAGTTTTGATGATTAAAAATCCATCAGAAGTCATGCCAGAAATGAGATGCCAAATGTAAAAACTAGCATCGTGTCTCAGAAGGTAATTAAAGCAGTAAAAGCTGTCAGAACCACATCACTGTTCACTGGCACCTCTCAACAAGTCAATCAGCTGTCACACGATGAGTCGGTTTAATAAGGGAATGAAAACAGCATCCGCACAGAACACACTTCTTCAAATCAGTGTTTTGATCACTGCCTGATCTGCCCTTAATCTTCCATAGATGTTAATTCTGTTCAAGATATAGTATAGGTTTACACTGAGCTCTAAAATGTGCATTTGTTCCTGTAATGTATCGTACAAGACCTCAGTTTGTAGTTGTCAGCAGGATTTTTCACCTAACCACACCGCACAAGCATCGAGGTAATATAATATTCACTTTGAACCCTAACATTTCATTTATTCATGTCTTTCCCAAATATGTAAATTCCATATAGCTAAATTTCCAATGTGTCAAGCACTGCAGCTGTATAGAAACATCTGCATTTCTGTCACTTCTTTATGCATTTTCTCTTTGAACTAGTTTCATAAATGATTTGAAAAGCTCTGCACTCCTGGGCAAACTGGTAGCGGGTTATACAAACTGGCTTTTTTCTTTTTTCTTTTTTTACAAACTGACTGAAATGTAAACTTCAAGTGCTTCTTCACTAGCAGCTCTACATCCAGGGGCGCTAGACTGGAGGAATTGTATCACAGCTTACAGCGAATCATTAAATGTGCATGTAACAACCTCTATGTTCATATTATATTATCTTACATTTTTACACTAGAAGACGAAAATACACTTTGTGGAAACAGTCCATTGGTAATGATGGAGCTGGTAAGAAAAGGTGCTTTATAGTGTATTTAATGCTGCAGTGAATTCATATTAATGTGTGTGTTCTGCGTTATTTTTGTGATAATCTTAAAATGCCAGTTGCTATTGTCAATTCACTGTTAATTTTAGCATTTAGTCATGTTACACTTGAGCGTTTTAACACCCACTCTCATCTAAGAAGCATTAGGTTTAAGACTTTATGCAATTTAAGTCCAATATGCCTGTTATTCAGCTCGTTTTTGGAGGAAACATCTCCTATTCTCTGTATTTAGCGTGTGACCAAAACGTAGTCTAAACCACGTCAGGTTAAATATGGCTCAAATGTGACCCCAACCTCAACCCGGAAATGGGTCCTTAAAAGGGCCGTCATCGACTATACTCTAAATTCAATAACATATATCAATTGTAACCGAACACCGACGTCTAATTATGAAAATTAACATTTGGTTGTGCAGCTTTCGGTCTTTCTCGCAAGATGTTGCGTGGGTCTGGGCCCTGAGCGGAATGCAGACATGAGTCACACAACGTTAGTTTGTTGGTAAAATGTAACTGTAGGTTAAGCTGAAGTGAGAGTTCACAGCCTGCATTCAGCTACAGAGAGTCATTTATTCTCCTAAACAACATATAAAGACTTATATTGTTGTCAGATGATGGTCAAATTGTGGATAAATGAGATAAAGATGGATTCAAGCTACTGTTGAATGAACCATCATTTTTACTGCAAATTTTACACTGCAAGCCACCAGATAATATAGGAATGTAAGTGCATTATTTATATTATGTAGATTTTATTACATGGGTCAGTGCTGACAGCAATCTACTACAGGCATTACACTGACTTATACGCCCATGGATATAATAAGAAATGTAAGATAATCAGAGTGCATGTGTTAGGAGCACTGGTTTAATATTCTTTTATTTTCTGTATAGGTATAGTTTATAGGTTATCGGCATGTTTAAATAAACATCTATTCCGGCTCTATTTGTTGGAGACCTGGTGGATGTTATGAGCCTTTACCTGGAGCTGTTTGTTGATTCTACCAATATTTAGATTCGCTCATTAATTCAGTCCTGCAATGAAATGCTGATACATCCAGGATGTTCCCTGCCTTAGCTGGGATAGACTCCAGAAGTCCTGCAAGTCTACCGAGGATGAAGCCGTTTGGAGAATTAATGAATAGTAGCTTCGTGAAGGAGAAAGATAATTTGACTATATACTCGTGATGAGCATGTAATGAATATGTTCTAGTTTAGGAGGAAAAAAGCAACACGAACAAAGCTTTCTCGGACAGATTAGTACTAAAATGAGTCTATATTTAATGTAATAAGTGCCTTAATGTCATATTAGAGATGAGTCTGTTTGACCCAGGTGCCCTTCTGGTCAGCTCAAGTGCTCCTAAAACCGCCTCTGGCCAGGCTATTTTCCCTACAAGTGGCCCCTCATTCCATCACATCCTCTCATGTCAGCTTTAAGTGGCCTCAAGTTCTGCTCCGGTTGATAAAAAAGCTGTTTGTGTGCGACCTTTAGGCAACCTTCTACCTGAACAGTAGAAAGGTGACCTCTATTTAATTTCACCCATGTCTTCTCCAAATAAATAGCGCCTAACCTTGTGAGTGTGTTTTGTAATAGCACCGTTTCTATGTGGAAAAAATAGGAAAGCCCCTGCATTTCACAAATGGAAGACATTATTGTAATTTGGCATTGTGAGGACAAAGTGGGAGGACGGCAACAAAGAGAAAATCAGCATCATCAGAGGAAAAGCAACACGGTTCAATGTACATAGTTCTGTAGAGCTATGCCGCAAAATCATCAGCCCTCACACACATACACACACACACACACACACACACACACACACACATGCATACACCTTATGTCTGTCGCAAGGTTTTCCAGGTTTAGAGATTTTTTTAGACATTGCACATCGGATCCATTTGTCCATTCATCCATCTTATTAAATTAATGTCTGTTCGTCTCTCCATCGCTTAGTTCAGATTAGTCCACCATTCATTCATCTCCCATCCCTCCAGCTTTTCTGTCTCTCCTCCAACACATTCGCTCTGCCCGTCTATTAAATTATCTCCCCGTCTCTCAGCAGCCCGACTCTCTTTCAGTTCACCCATCCCTCCCACAGCTCCCACTCTCTCTTAAAATATTCATTGATGTCTTAAACACTGTTTCCATCTCTTAGACGCACACCTATCCTTAACTCTTGCATTAAATCGTACAACGGTTAGACCGCAAATATTTGTACGAAACCTCTGGCAAAAAGCAATTGTATTCGCATTAACATAATTGCATATACTTTCATTCATTGGAACGCATTCAAGATATGCTTTCCGCTTCCATGCTCAACTATAATATGTTATATTACGTAACATACTTATGTAATTTACTTAACTGGCACAGAGAAGCTTGACCAAGCAACAGCCAAGTTTAGAGTCATATTATAATGTGATTTTTATGACTATAGCATCACTTTATTCTGAGACACTCGCCTGGTGTTTGTCATCAGCTATTTTTACATCCGCACTGCAAATTCATAAAAACAAGAAGATGTTTGTGGTGCTGTAATCCCAACAGAACCTCATCAAAATTGTGCAACAGTGGAGCCCAGAAAAAGCTTGAAGTGGATCGTGCTGGAAATAGTGCTGTACTCCCTCTGAAAAATAATGAAAAATAAATGACTGCCTGAGTTTGGAAATTCACAGTTACTAAAAAAAAAAAAATGCATTTTACCCGGTCATTTGATTACTACAACCTGTTGCTTGTCTGATAAAAAAAAATGTTGCATTTAAAGCAAATTTGAAACCTATTCCGTATTAGCATCCTTTTACTTTGCACTTTCAGAGTGTATTTGTGGCTTTTATACAGAGTCTACGGAGTACGGAGTCTGTACATAAAAAGCATCCGCCGCACAAAAATGCACACAATTTACACATGAAGATATCAGTATTTGGCATTGTATGTTCTCCAGACAACATAGTTAGAATAAAAATGTGTGTTTCTCCACCAGTCTCTGCATTCCCTGCATACTCTCTTGACACAAGAGCTCATTTAAGACATGAGTGTTCAATTAAATTTGAGTCAACCTTTATGATGCTGTCTGAGAACTTCTTCCCTTGTGTCCATCTCCTTGGCTGTGGTTTGACTGGTGTATTTCTGCTTAAAGGATTTTTTTTTATTTTTTTTATCCCATTATATTATATGGCTGCAGAGTCAAAAAAAAAAAAAAAGTCAGGTTTTATTTATACACCACTTGTCACAGTGTGATTCGTCACAATAACCATGCACAAACACATATTAGAACCAGGGTCAATAAAAGACAATGCTAAGAATACACACACATAAGTAACTCCAGTGTGTAAATGTGTCTGTGGATGTTTACATGAGTGCGTTTCAGAGTCCATAGGAGGGATGCCAGGTGAAAACAGATGGCAACGGGGAAAAGAATGACTGATAACGGCCTGTCTTCATGTAGGAAGCCTTTATTACTTTATGAGCACATAGTCAGCAAAGTCTGACACATTGTCTAAACTAATGAAATGGATGGACTGACATGTAGACCAGTGCAGTGAGAGAGGAAATGAGTGCGCTGTATTGTACTGCGTTGTAAAGCAAAACGACACTCGAAGGACAGAGATCATTAAGGGAAGAACAAAAGGGAAAAAAAAAATCTAAATGAGTTAAATTAGTCATTATTGTTGTTGAAAAACATGCAATGGAAGCACAAAAGGTTCACAGTGATGTGCTTTCTCCTCGCTCCTGAGTTATGATGAGTGTGCTTGTAAATAGCAGTACAGTAAATATGTGGATTCTTGTGTTTTTACATGGCGTTTGTGTTATGCTAGTGTTATAAACTGATATGTCTGATGAGCAAAGCAGGACGTTTTTAATCCACCATTTTGACCAAGTTTTTTTGTTGCTATGTTAGCTGTTTTGTCCAAAATACGACCATATTTGGACAAGAAGGAGGAGCTGGGGAAGTGCAAGTGGTGATAAGTGAGCTAATGCTAATGCTAACATACTGATATGGTTAAATAGCAAACCTAATGAAAAACTCATGTAATCGAATCATGTGACTGTCTTATTAGAAGAACTTATAAACCAGCACTACTGTCGAACTGTATATTTGTTTTATAGGAAAGTAAAGTCTAGCCCCCCCCCCCCCCCTCTAGTTGTTTCCTATAAAACCTTATTTCACCAAAACAAGTCAATGGAAATAGACAAATAAGGGACAATTTTCTGAGTCTAGAAAAAGTGCTGTTGTTGTAAAACTGATTAGGACAGTGACAACATTGAAATGCAAAGACGACATGCCCAAAAGTTGCAGGGGTGACATCACTGTAACTGTCTTTCCACAGTCTGTGAGTTGCTGATCTTCAATTTTCAGCCCTATTAATCTTTTTCAATGTTTTGCTGTTGGTGATATGTATAATGTTTAATAAGAGATGCATTCCACTGAGCCATTTCACACTAACCTAGATGTTATCTCACTGTCTTAACATTAAATGTGACTTTTTGGAAATTCTGGAAATGATCATGTGTGAACAGTGGCACATGGCAAACATGATATAATCTTGTTTATCTTCTTGCCACTGACTGCTGCTCATATATTTTTTTTATTTATGTCTAAATTTAGGTCCCATAGGGCTCACAGTAAGGGGTGGGACTGTGTATCCACTGAAGAAACAGAGGCTGTAAAAGTCTGACTCAGCAGGTAAGTGAGCTGTCACACACACTTGTCAATCAAACCCGGCACAACAGGCATCAAACCACCTGCTGATCCCAAAATCTGAGCAATAAAACAACAATCTACAAATGGATCACTGGTACATTTAATGAAATGTACCAATGATGCAAATAAGACCAGAACAATTTAAAAAAAAAACAAAAAAAAAACACTTCATTGTAGAGCACATCTCTCAGACATGTTTGAAGCCAACATCTAGTCATTAGAGGTATCTCACATTATTATTATTTTTTTATTATTATTATTTTATTATTCTGAATATAAAAAATAACAAGAAAAAAGTTTGAAAAAATAATTCAAAAAGGACCAGGATGAAGTACAACTTATATACTCCCTGATCACAAAGTTATGTTTCAGTTCCTTAAGGTAACTTAACAAATCTTACACATGCCAAAATAATTCTAAACAAATTCAAGCATAAGTAGACAAAAGAAATTCTACAATCAAAAGGACACTCCAATATATGGAAATAAATCAATCAAAAAAGAAAACATATATCACACAAATGTACACACACACACATAGTCTTGTAAACTTAACATAATGGGGACACCAGTTCCTTACGTACAATATGGGGACACCATTTTCCTGTGGTCTTACAAATACCAAAAAAATAAAAAATAAATAGGTATATAATAAAAAAATTTTATGATCATCACTAGTTATACACACACACATTGCAAAAATCGTCACATGTGATCCATACCCTGAAATTTACACCAGATATAGTTCTAGTCATTTTAGATACGTTTCAGTGCTAAGTTTTTGTGGGGACACATTTTTTGTCCCCATAAATTTTTGTGTCCCCAGGACGAGACTGTGTATTCATACTCGTGTCCCCACACAATATAGTTTTACAAAAACACACACACACACACACACACACGCACACACACACATAATCTGAGTCACTTGCATGGAAATCCTATAGGAAAGATGATCAGTGTTAATATCCACTTACACAGAAAGAAAAAAGGAATTAAATAGATATAAATTATTAACATATTGCACCTTTAAGCTTTTATTTTAACCAGCACTAATGCTCTGTCATTTTAAGATGTAAATTTCCACTAAACATAGATTGCTACAGGACAATACAAGCCCCCACTAAATGGTGTTGTTATCATACAATGTATTCAACCATTGTGTTATTAATTTCATATGCAACAGACTTTATGTAAATACCACCCACATATAACTCACTCACTAACAGCCTTTGTTTTCTCTCTCATTGGCATTTATACAACAAAATTTGATTTGTTTTTGAATTTTAATTGGATTCGTCTCCAAAATGTCACCTACACATAAGGACACCAGGCCAAATCCAGCTCTAAAATGCCTGTATTTCTGTGAAGCCTGGTCTCTGTGTCTCAGACTCAGCGGTGTTGCTGCATTCGAGAGATTGTAGGATGAAGTAGTGGTGCAGGTAGCAGCGGCTGACACACTTGTGCCGTTTTGGGAACATATACCTCTGCACACAGAGGTAGCTGCTCTTATTGGTATTTCTCTCAACACTTGACTAAGACAGTCTAAAGGGGGTTATAGGAGGACAGCAGAGGGGAAGTAAAAGATGTATGTCAGATGAATACGAGAGGGAATGAAGCAAGGAATGGAGAAGCAAGGGAGATGCAAATGAGGACTGAAGAGGAGGAGGAGACAAAAGAAGCAGAGAGTAGATGAGGGAAGGAAAAGGAATATATGAAATATACGAGGTAAGGAGACAATCAGATCTAAGGAGGAGAAGGCAGCTAATGGGCAGCGGCGATACATTTTAAAAAAAGCTTAAAAAGCCTAAGAAGAAATGTGAGGGGGGGGGAAAAAACGTTCAAAAGGGTGTTTTGTCTTTTAAATTAATAGCTTTGTGAACCAACAGGAATACTGTAACCAAAGAGATATGGGGAAGACACATGTGAAGATGAGATTCATTCACAGAACTAGGCTGTAAGCACATCCAGCAGCTGTGAGGAAATTGACCTGTCCAAACTGTACTTGTGAGTCTGGAAAAAAAAAAAAAAAAGCCCTGTAATTGGTCATCTTCTGTGGACTGCTTTGGGCAGAGGTTAGAACCAATAAAAAGCACCAGACCACTATGTGGAAACTGATTGCTCACAAGATAAAGGAGGGAAGGTTATGCTTTTCTGAACTGTTATAAAAATGTCTTTTTGTTGCTGTTGTTGTTGTTGTTTTGTAGCAGACAACTTACCTTGGAAATTAGAATACGTGGCCAATTTGTTGACAATTTGGGGGGGGGATATAACAAGAATGGGATATTCACATTTGTGCTTTCATTACTGTATAATCACCTGAAAACAATTATAGCTGCATTTTGTAACCTTAAAAATAGGTGTTTGTGTCTACAGAGGGAAAAGATTCTCTTTGTTGTTGGTCCTCAAGCTTCTCAGAACAGATTTCTTCTTCTTTTTTTCCTTTATTATAGTGGGTGGAATTTAACATTAAGCTACTTTGGCATCACTTATTTATTTAGAGAGTGGAGAAATTTTAGAAGAGAAGACCACAAAGGGACTCTAATGAGGGCTCTTAGGTGTTTAGTTGTCATTATAGGGAAGGGTGAAGTGAGGGGAAGTCATTAAGCTGCAATAAACCACTTCACCACTAGATGTCACTGAATATTTCACACCAAAACTTTAACATTATAAAGAAATAAAAAATGGTTAAATTTACTTTTGCCTGATTTCTGCTCACCAATAAATGTACTCCATTGTGTTAAGAAATCCTATTCACAAAGGAATGTTTAAATTATAAAATACACTTGTTTAATCTTCCCCTGGTTTTTGGTCATAGTATCTTTAATAACAGTGTCTTTTTTTGTGTGTGGCTGACAGTACAAACCAGCTTAAACAACAGAGAAAATGGGCTCATTTTGATTCATATACCTGTTGCAAACTGTTACAAATGAGATGACATAGTTTTCAGATTGTACACTAATAAATATTGTTGCCTAAAAATATATTTAAACAAAATGGTAGAAATTTAGAATAGAATAGAATAGAATAGAATAGCCTTTATTGTCATTGTGCAAAGAAGCAGGCAATGAAATTGTTGTGGCATACAATATACATACAGCATAAAAGACAGTAAAAATAACAATAAATAAATAAATGTATTCTTCTATTCTATTCTATTCTATTCTATTCTATTTATGGTGTAAATGCTCTGGATTTATCTTGATATATTTGACATTAGGTAGTGCAACACACTACAGTTTTAGTCAGAAACTGGGGAGCAGATGCTTGGAACAAAATTAACATTAAATGTGGTTCCAGGAGTCTGGCCGCATAATCTTTTATTGATTGGTGGAATGATTGAATGATTGACTTGCTAACTGAGTGGACAGGTTGATTGGTTTTTACTATGTTGGGCTGAAAATGCAAAGCAGGTGAGCCTAAAAGCACATGAATCCCTTTTGGAAGATAAGTTGTATTTTGCATTACTTATTTCCAACACATTCACCAAATTAGGCTATTACCCAAAACACTGACTCACTCTATGTTAAGTGGTGCTTGTGTGCTTTTGCCCAGAAGTACATGTTCTTATCTAAATGTCACTCCAAAGCAATTTAAGCAAACTTGTCACACCTCCAACCCGCAGCATTTTTTTTTTAATGTTATATTTGTACCTCATATCCCAAAAATAACACATTTGCCTTTGTCTCATTGTTTTGGAGGAGGCACAGCCCACGTAAATCCACAGTGCTTGAAATTGATGTCCATGTATCACAACCCTAAAGGGACTTCCTGCTGTCATCGCTGATCGAATAGAAAAAGAAGCGCTCATCACTCAGACACTAGAGAGGCTCTGTTTTCAAAATATAGATATGTGTCTCAGCTGCAGTGAGGTGAAGCTCCAGTTCAGCCAAAATGTATCCGACAACAGCACAGGATTGGAACAGAGTGTGCACTGTGAGAGGGTTGTGTTCATGAGGGTTATATCTGTACGTGTGTCTGCCTCTTTATCTGTGTCAGGAGATTTATTGCCGAAGGTACCTCAGAGCTACAAATAGCCACTGCACTGGCCCCTGAATTGATACGACAGCTGTTCAATCAAGAGACCTATAGGCACTGCTATGCGACAAAGCCTCCTGGAGTGCCAGTGAAATCCTGTTGTTTAAGTGAAAGATCCCTCCGATCTCTACTGTCTGTCTCAGTTTACTTTGTATCGTGACTGTGCATAGCTTTCTGTTCCATTCCCCTTAGCAGAAAACAGGCACCAGTTTTAATTCTTCAGTCAATCAGTATGAATTCATGCAAAAGCCGGACTTCTTCCAGGGCTTTTTAAACAATATATCAATGTTTTTGTTGATTATTCATGAGAAAAACACTTTTCAGAATCAATAGAAACAGTAGTCTTGTATTTAGTATAATGGGATCATCTTATTATGGTCATAAGAACAACTACAACAAGGCTTGACGCCTCAAAAGAATGAATAATTCATTCCACAGGCATTGTATTAATACACACATCACATACCTACAGTCTTATTAATATGTGAATAACATAACCATTACATGAAGTAAAATAAAGTTCTGTTTTATGGGGTGTGTTAAAGGTATGCAAACACTTGGAGGAAATGATATTTATTTTTTTAAAAGTCCATTTATACACTGATGCAGTTCATTGTTCTTTATATAATGAATTCAACTGAGGACAAAACAAAAAAACTGCGTAAATCGGAAGTGTCCGACAGAAAGAGAACAAAACAAGTCTGTTTCGTTCTAATACTGAACCCCAGGTTTGCTTTCAGGACCTTTCTGGAGAAGCAAAGTGATCGATAGTACTGTCAGCTGACCTCGATTTAATGTATTTGTGTGTGTGTGTGTGTGTGTGTGTGTGTGTGTGTGTGTGTGTGTGTGTGTGTGTGTGTGTGTGTGTGTGTGTGTCTGCGCTGAGGTACGTGTGTGTGAGCCCGGATTGATACTGCCAGTATGCTTCGAGCACACCTAAGCACAGATATAAACAAGTCTTGAGGGTCTGTTTTGTCCAATAGTTGATCTTCTCTACTGTGACCATGAGCTCTTTCTGACGTTTCTACGGCAACCTGCACTCTCTTACCTTTCCTTCAAACACAAATGTAACCATTAGCACAACAAAACCGGCACAAATGCACAAACCACCTCATGCACTCAGGGGAAAAAACACACAATTGGATGGTTGCACAGAAACAAAAAACTTTAATATATGCAGTATATATGGGTATATAATGCACTAAATTACTTTTGCATGTTGGATGGTGGGTTCTGTTTTACAGTGATAACTATGCATGAATATAACACATGCATGACTACACTAGATACACACTTGCAAATGATTTTATATCCTCATGTGCTATCTAATTCTTGATGCTCAGTGCACTTTTACTTTGTGGGATTAACACATTTAAATACATTTTGAAGAGTGATACATATTATACTTTGTTTGAGGGTAAAACTTAGCCGCACAGTCAAGAATAATAAAGAAAATAATGAAATGTGCCTTAAACTCAATCCCCTCCAACATGAGCAGGTATAACAGGATGCTGCAGGGCTTTTGATTCAGATCGCTTAAAAAAACAAACCCAAAACAAAACACCAAGGACACGATTTTCATATCATTAGTGTTACAGTTAATGATGATTATTACTGCATTGCGCTGCATCTATTTTGTCATGCTGCTGTGAGGCCATGTTGGTCTTATACCCAAAGGAATATGCAAACAACAGTATTGATTTAACATCTCAGTATGGAGACAGCTTAGTTACTGGTTTAGTCTAATATGCAGACTGGAATCTTTAAGGAAGTAGTTAAATATTTCTCCTGTTTGTTTCAAGTTGCTGCTGTATGCAAAAAATAAATAAATAAATAAATAAATCTGGTGCATTGTAAAAGCAGATTCTGGAAAGTGCAGGGAATCTCTTAAAGCTACTATAGCAGGTCACAAAGCATAAGCGCAGTAAACACTACAGACTGATGACATACAGCAGTGCAAGATTACCTCGCAATGAAATTAAATCTTTAAGTTGGCCACTGATGTAGCATATACTTGAAGTAACCTAGCAACCCCTGAATGAACTGGAGCACGATAGACGGAAAAGATGGAAGAATTTGAAAGGGAAAAAAAACATCCACATTCATAAAGCCTCTTTGAGTTAAACAGAACAGAGAGCAAAAGGGACAGAGAGTAAGAGGAGCGGCGTCAGCGTGAAAATATTCAGGCATATATAAACACTGGAGTGCTCACTCGAAACAGAAGCAGAATCAAAGACAGACAATCAAAAAGGAGAGGTAAAGCTGGTGGGTGCTGTATATGTTGCAACGCACTGAACTTTACAGAGTCCATTTGCCAGCGACTGTTTGTCAGTTAGCTAATAAGCACAACACTTCAGGGGCAAAAAAAGGTCGATAATAGCTGCTAAAGAAAAGCACTCTACTGAAAGATACAGATAAAAGCTCTCAAATTGAAAGCCTGACCGCATATCTTTACTTGTCAGAAACTATACTGAAAAAATGAAGCCGAAAGGTCATACGTTAGATTTGGAGATGCTGTACTATGGCGAAAGACAAAAAGTAATACCCAAGGGTTATAAAACAAAGAATGGATTTGCTATGAATTCACTGCAATATGGTACATAGTCCTAATTTGTCAAAGTTTGCACCCAGAGAAACTGAAAAAACAAATATGTAAAATGAACGTACATTTACATTCTGTTCTGTTTAGCCCTTTCATGCATGAATTATGAGAACCTTAATCAAGATTTTTTTTTCTGAGTGTTTTTATTCCTCTTTGGGCATGGAGAAAAAAACAATGATTGATTGAATGATTGATGATTGATTTGTATAGAACCTATTTACAGTTACAAAACCATGAGTTTAATATTACAAGCAAAGAAACATGTATTTATTGGTATACGATGTGAAAAGTATGAAATAACAATAGCTTTAATGCTGATCATCTGATGTGTTGTCACATTTTAACATACCTGTATGGAGATGATATGCAAAAAAAAACAAACCATTTTTCTTTCTTTTTTTTTTTTTTTTACACTTGTGCATGTCACTGCAGATCAGGTTTATCCAGAACAGCAATGTTACAGTAATGGTATGAATTACTGTGTTGGGGATGATGCATAAGCCTCCACTGTGTTGGCTGATATGGAATTAAAACAATAAAATCCATAAATACACAAGAAAACACCTTTAAACAGCTGTCCACTGTTGGTGACCACTATTCACGAAAGGGTTAAACTCCATCCCTGATTTTGTTTTGTCTGCATCTAAAAAATAATGCACTGACTACATTTGCTTGTAGGACAAAAGACATGGGTCAGTGTTGTCAAAAAAGTATTAAAACGTGGCAAACATTGAGAGACAACTAGCGACAAGCTAACAGACAGCCACTTGCACACCCAAAGTCAAACATGCCCCGCAGAAAAACACATATTAGAAAAACCAGAGCAATGACGGCCTGACAACTGACTTTCTCTCATCTCTGCTTTACAGGATAACAAACTGAAAAGACACTGTAGGGTTATGAATATAAACGTGTAAAGTGAGCTGAGTGTTCAACATCAGCCAAATAAAAAATAAAAAAAATAAAGACCTTTCTCGGGTTAAGACATAAAAACTGCTAAAATTAGAAACAGTGTAGAGTCATGAGAAAAAGAAAGCGTGCCCTCTTAGTCCTCACCAGGCTCTAAAATTATTCAAATCCAACCTCAAGTGTAAAACAGAACATAACCGATTCCACCATTTCATTATTTATTTAACAAAAATGAGGCCAATATTGAGAGGCAATGTGTGAAAAACTAAATACACCCCATGATTCGGTAGCTTGTAGAACCACCCTCAGCAGCAACAACTTGAAGTCGTCCTGTTCTGTGGGACGATACCAGTGTTTCATATTGTCATGTCATTTAGATTTGTGGACATTTGTTGATTGTCAGCTTAAGACTGGACCATTTCATCACCTTTCAGTCATTCTGTTGTAGATATGCTGCTGTGCTTGGGATCATTGTCCTTTTCCGTGGCACAATTTCGGCCAAATTTGACAAGTTCCTCACATTTGACTTTTGTGTACAGAAGAATTCATGGTCATCTCAAGATAGTAAGTACCTTTCGGGTTTTCCCTTCAGGGGTCGCCACAGGGAATCCCATTCGCATGTTGATTCGGGACAGGTTTTGAGTCGGATGCCCTTCCTGACACAACCGGGCTTGGGACCGGCACAATGAGGCTTGCGCCCCCTTGTGGCTACATTGGGATCTATAGTGTAAAGGACCTTACGTAAGGGCCCACCTGGGTCTCGAACCGGCCATCTTCTGCACCAAAGTCAGTGGCGTTAACCACAGTCGCTAACTTTGTGGTCATCTCAAGATAACCAGCCCATACCATCACCCCTTCACCAATGTACTTAAATGTTTTGTATGAGGTGTTTGTGATGATTTTTGCACATGTGGCACAGTGTATTATGGCCAAACATCTCCACTGTAGTATTTTTGTTTTACTCTCCATGAGTCTAAACCAGTGGTTCTCAACTGGTCTGGCTTCAGGATCCACTATCAGCTCTAACTGACAAGCTACGACCCCAATTGATAAAAGTTAAACTTCTCAGATTAACTTATTTAATGAAAAGATAGTGAGATAATACAGAATATCACAGTATGTGGCAGTTCCCAAATGAATGTTTCCCGCTAACCTTCCTTAAGTGATTTATCACCATTTATTATAATATTATCCTCTGTATTCTTGCATTGACCACTATAATAATTAATTTTCCTACATTTAATGTTCATGAAAACTAACAGTAAATTGAAAGGCTATTATATCGAAACAAAAACAAAAAAATGAAGAAAAATACTTTATTAATTGAACATAAACCCAGTGATTCCATCCAATGTCATTGATTCAACTCCATGGGTATTACTGGTGAATCAATGTTGTAGAAGATGACGGTGTTTCCATGTTCGCTACAGAACCTCTGAACATCCAAATGGGTCATATCTGATGACCATGAAAATATGACAAATTGAATTTTACACCCGTTATTTACATGTATTGATAGAATAATTGGATCAGCAGGTATGAAACATTTATATCAGGACGTGCTTTCGGTCACTGGCGTATATTTGGGTGTTTATGGGTTAATGATAATCTGAAATGACTATCAGGTGGTGATTCTAAAGAGAGACATATTCCATTTTATGCTAAATTAGGTACATTTTAACCTAAACCAAAAAGTGCACTGCATTCGGTCACTCATTCATTAATCATAAAGCCGACATTATGATCAGAACATTTCAGTAACGGTCATTTATAACACGCTCACAAAATTAATTCAATGAATAAACTGCACCTAGTGTTTCTTAACATTATTTTTTAATATTATAAGCAAAGGCCCACACCCCACTGAAAACAAGCTCGCAATCTGCTTTTAGGTCAAAATCCACCAGTTGACAATCAATGGTCTAAACCATGCCGCTGTGCTCTTTTTAGAGACTATCTCCTGGCAACCCTTACAAAAACACTCAACAAGCCATGCTAGTTCAGTCTTTTTTCTAATTGTATTATATTTATTATACCCTGATTTGCAAAAAAAAAAAAAAAATTCAAAGATGTCGTATTTTTTTCCCACTGACTTAATAATAGAGGATGCACCTAGAAAATGGGTTAAAAATCATAAAAGCTGAATAGTCATGCTGCTTTCTATGCCTATTATTTAACACTAAATAGCAAACCAGGTTCAAAGCAGTGCCACATTTGTCTGATTAGAGATGTAACATTTAACTGCCAAAGAAACTGAAATAAGGGGCATCAGGTTATGAATTGCCTCATTTTCATTTCTGACGTTGGTCTCCATTTAGCTGGAACTGAGTGGGAAGCAGAGCCATGTGAGACTACGATGAACCCCACAACTGCCTGTGCCACTCAATGAAGGTGCAGATCTAATATATTTTGCATGGAATCCATAAGTAATGCATGCAGCAGCAGGCAAAAACATACATTTCTCAGCTGTCTTGCTACGTCAGGGAACAGGGAGTTAACTTTAAAAGAGCTGTCATGTATAAAAATGTGTACAAGTACAGTCAGAGGTAAAAGTCTTGGGACAGCAGCTGAGTGAAAATGTTTGTTGCTGTTGGTGAAAGTGAGTCAGCATTTAACACCTTGCATGCATAAAATGTTCAAAGTGCAGTCCACTGAGAAGAGACATTTGTAATTTCTGCTGCACACGGAAAACATTTCAGTGCATTGCCACCGAATCTATCCCTCTAACGCGGTTATAAAAATAAAATGTATGTCATCACTTTAAGCCCAGTAGAAACAAAGACTCTCAATAAACCTGCGACAAATAAAATACTCTGATAGTCCGTATGATCAGGTGCTTTATTTGGTGGGTCTATATTAAATATTGTAAAAAAAAAAAAAAAAAAAAAAAAAAGACCT